>OVBA01002576.1:0-33315 GCA_900406435.1 Lepidium aucheri | reverse complement strand
TTTTGATAAAATAAAATACTTCTTCAGCCAAAAAATGTTTACTTCAACAAAAATTCACTGTTCAAATTGGGAATTACTTTTTAAAAATTATAACTTTGNTATATATATATATATACCATACGTATATTAAGGCATGTAAAGATAAATTAGCACTCTTTCATTTAGTTACTTTGCAATTAATATTATTATAAATTGATAATTATATTTTTTGAGAAATAAATATGGATGATGTGTATTAACGAAATAATTTGATTGGTGTTAAGAATTAAAACTCAAGATGATGTGTTATCACTTAAAAGCTTCAAAATGCCACGTATCGAACCCTGGAGAGATATAATCTCTTATTATATATATATAATTAATCTATGTAGTTATGATTTCGATGTATGTTTGCAATTAAAAGAATAAATGAGTTTCTTACGTAATTTTTTTTCTTCAATACCTTGACTTTATTACTTAACGAATGTCATTGTTTACACTTTGATGATGTGTATTATTGTTTTGTTTTGATTGGTAGTTATGATTAAAAACTTGAGCTTATGTGGCAACACCAAAATGCTCTAAAACGCCACATGTCAATCTCTGGAGAGACATAATCTCCTTTTATATATATAATTTTAGAATAATTTTATTTGGCATTTCTAATAACCATTAATTAAAATATCATTAAACATGATAAATTCATCATCGAATGATGACAGTGGTTGATGATTAAGTTGCAAGCTATAAAACCAACAATTAGAATATGTAATGCTTATTCTAATTCCAAACCAGTTATTAGGAGTGTATTTGATATCAGCCTTGGAAATATACAAATTTTCAAATTGTATGTTAGTTGTTCAAGATTTATCGGATGATTTAATTGATAGAATTGGAGCATGTTTTGGCAAACTGCAAACAAAATATAAATACTACTATATATTATTAGATAAAAAATGAAAATTAACATACTAATATTAGTATTTTAAATACCTTTTAATAAAATCCTTAACACTGTGAATCTGAGGATTTATAAAATTTGGGTGATGCAAAACAAATTGGTACTTTCGACTTCGCCTGGTAAATAACGAATATAATTATCATAGTAGTAAACAAAAAATAAAAAATACCAAATTAAACATAACAACTATTAAACAAATAAATTTGATACTTTGCAAATTTTTTGTTTTTACAAATCGAATCAAACATGTAACTATATTACCAAGAGAATTTTCAGTAGCATTAATCAATGCATCAGCATACTTCGCCCATAATGTACATGGTACAATGACATTTCTTATCATAAAAATTATATAACACATAAAAAATTAGACTAAAGAGACTAACAAATATAATCAATGATATTACAAATTTTTTTGATACAATATACCTGGAATCTATGTTAGATAGAATTGAAGTTTTTTTATAGGTTTGTTATTGATTATGAGAGTAGTTACATCAAGAATATTATTAACTTGACCAACCACATCTGAAGGAAATCAAAAACCAAAATTAATAATAATAGCGATAATAATTATAATTAACTAAAATTTACGATGTGTATTCAAATAGTAATAAAACTAACTAAAACTTAACTAAATATAATGATATTTAACATAAGAAAAACTATTAGGTTAAATAACAAATATATCACCAATAAGATAAGTTGAATCCAAATGCCCTTGCATAATATAATAGAAATTAGCAATATGCAAGTATATGTCATCCGATATGGAAGACATCGTGAGAAAAATAGTTTGGTTTGTAATTAGTATTTTGAATGGCAGAGTAGTTGGTCTGCAGATCCCAACGATCTGCTTATGTCAAAATTCTCGATGATCAACCAATTCCCTATAGTAACATACTTAGAGAATCTAGATACCTGATTTTCTTTTATATTTGCATGAATAAAAGAGCCCTGTAAAATTATACATAATACAATTAGTAGATTAGACATAATTATAAGGAAAAAACTACAATATAAAACAATCTAAAGAAATTAAATAACGATCCAATTCATCAGATAGAATTATCTCTATATTGTTGTTTACAAAGTAACCAACATGATTCCATGTATGTGGGACTTTAATACCGATTCGCCATGCTGATTTGAATGATTTTAGATCAGAAACACGACCAAAAGAAGTCATGAGAAAAGTAGAAGATTGGTAAACTTATGAAGAAAAATGATAGGATAATCATGAATTAAAAAGTATATATAATAGTTCTCGAAATTGTATTATTCCTAGGGTTTCAGAAAAAAGGATATAGTTAATTATTTGTTAAGATATTGATTCCTATTTTTTGCGTGAATAAGGAATATACACAATCGAGCAAATCTGAAAATTAAAATTTATTTTTGATTTGAGATAAATATAAAAAAATAGAAAATGTTGTTATATGATAGATCTTGTTTTGGGTAAAATATATGTTTAGAAAAAAATAGCGCGTAGATGATTTAAGATAAGAATGAAAAAATAGATTTAAATTACATGTGCGGTTCCTAATTAAAATAAGTTAAATTGTCAATTTTTATCATTTTTAAATTAATGTATATCTTCTATAAATAAAAATAAATAAAGGCGGTTTAGAGCTATTTTGTGTTAATATATATACATGGGTAAACGACCAAATACCACAATACTAATTCCATTGTCTTCCAATACTCAACCATCGTTTTAATTCAATTTATTTTTAAAATTCGTATATAAAGTCATAACATATTCTCTGAATATTTTACCTGATAATATTTTGACGTTAATCGCCATATTTATTTTTTGCGTCATCATCTTTATCTAGTTTGCTTAATCTTAGGTCTGTTTCAAAGAAGTTTCTTACACTTTGAGATCAAAAGGAAAACTTGAGTTCCATCCCAATAAATTGTATCCTTTCGAGCACTTTTAGAGATATCAAAAGTTACGAGATAATAGAAATCCTGAAGCTCTTTACAGGTTAAGCGTACTCTATTTTTTCGATTGTGATGAAGGAGAAGAAGGACTACAATTATTACATAAAACTTCTGCAAAAGGATTACTTATGCCAAGTATCTATATAGTCTTATTCTAACATGCCTTGGAGGAACATCAAAATTAAAATGTTTTGAACCACTATCGTGTTTTTCATGCATATGTTAAAAGAAATTTACGAAAGTCTTGATAGATTTTATGGTAGAATTAGACCTATACTCAATCCAATTCATCCAGTGGTTTTTTAGAATTTGATGCATACATATGTTAAAGAAAAATTTTCATGTTTTGATACACCTGCAAGTGTGTTTGTGGAAGTAGAAGGCTTCAAAACGTCTATGACGTGTAAAGCTTGCATATGGGATTATGAAGTTTAATGTCTCATGGATAGGACCTCCTCATTTAAACTGCACTTTAGTGCTTAGTTATTGTTATATTTGTTTGTTTTGTTTTGAATTTATGCTTATTTTAACTTTTATATTATTTTGTTCTACTTCAAATTTAATATGAACTGATTCAGTTTTATTAGTCTAAAAATCTAGACATAGCCGATATTAGTTACTACAATTATGTGTATAAAAATTTATACAATAAATAAAATTGATAAGTATTATTTTTTCCATACAAATAGTTATATCTCATTAAACATATATAAAACAAAATAAAAATATATATAATCGTAAAATAATTATAAATATTACCAAATAAATAAAATACTATATGATAGATATAACGACAATGCGAATGGTATGCAACACAAGTATGATCATCTAGAAGTGTACGAACCACGGGTAAAAGTTTTCTGCACCGCGGGTCAAGGAGTTCATGTACCTTGGATCAAGACATGCATATATTGTGGGTCTAGATTTTTTGTATCGCAGGTTAAAATTTAGTGTACTGCGGGTCGAGATTTTTTGTATTGCAGGTCGAGGTTATGTGTAACGCGGGTTGATGAGTTCATGTACTGTGTGTTGAGACTTTCATGTACTGCGGGTCAAAAATTTGTTTACCGCACATCAAGATTTTGTGTATAGCAGGTCAAGAAGAGAACGTACCATAGCTCGAGGATTAGCGTATCGCGGGTTGATAATGTGCGTCCATCCGCACGGTAAACGGTAGCTCATAAAAGTCAACTTTTTTATTTTTAAATTTTTTTGACTTAGATCGAGTTCAAGACATGGTATTTGAGAAAATCATAACAATAAAATATAAAATAAAAAAGATTAATATTCGAAATGGAAAAAATAGAGAAATTCATTGTTGATAAATAAAGACTGCTATACTTAAAAATTAAAAATAAGACCCATTTAAATATAGTTCATATACTAAGCAGTATACAGAAAGTCATTCATTTTCGCAGAAGATAGGTGGCGATTCCCGGAGATGAAACCAAATAAATTTTTAAGTTTGAAAAAATTGAGAGGATGAATCTTTCAAATATTTTTTAGAGAGCAAAGATTAAAAAAATCATGTGGCTTAGCGGTGGAAAGGATCAGGTGAGTGATAACTCCTATCCAACAAGTTTGATCAAAATTTTTTGGAAGAGGCGATGGAGAAGACAAAGGTTTTCTCAGGCGAATTACGATGGTGGTCTATATTCGGTTCTAAGGAAAAGCTGTAAGTGGGTGTCGATCAACTCGGTGGAGGTATCCGTAATCAATAATACCAAGATAACAAGAGGAAGTAACAATGGTGCGGAGGAGTTTAACTCAAACAAAACAAGAGTCAATTCTCAAACAAAATCAAGTGTCAGGATTATATCAAAATCTTTCCAAAAAGAGGAAAAAAGAAGTCACTATGTTTGTGAAGATCAATGGAGAATCAAGATTACCAAGAAGTGGATCTCAAAATTATATTGGAGGTTTCGATTAATTTGGCAAGGAATAAGATTTATTTCTCACAATCCAATTTCAATTAGGCGATGGAGGATTTTCGGACCCCGATGTGGCGAAGCATAACTATCACGTTGGATGGACAAAAGAAACGATGTCCAATATTCAAGCTGGTATTTCCTTATTACATTCTATCAAATTATCTAAGCTTTCCATGTTTAAGATTACAAAGCATTCATTCGGAATTTGAATTACATTGTGTCAAGATTTATCTATTAACTACTGACGATTTAGGGATGGAAATTGGTTTTATGGGAAGGATTGTGATGGCGGAAAATCACAATCAAGGATTCAATCAAGCGAAGTTCTTAAGGCAAATACTATGTCGAGCATCAAGGAATTTAATACAGATGTTGAAACTAGTTTCCAGTTTTGGCTTGGTATTTATATTTTGAATTTTTCCACAGCTCGAATTTCTAATTTAGCAAGATTTTTATTCAATTGGCTTTCCATACAATTCAAGTCTATTTTATAGAGACGAGACAATGTACTCTGGTTGTTCACTCCAACAATTTTTATCATTTTCTTTTCTGCATCCAGATCAAAATTGAAATGGCTCAACTCAATCTCAATAAGAAGGCGATTCAGGGGAACTCCTCAGCAGTGATTCCCAGAATCAAGATACCAAAATTTGACAACAGTGCCATGTTAGCAAAGTGTTCGAAGGTTTTACTGGGAAGATGCCTAAACCCATCAAAGCAAGATGTTGGAGCTTTAATTCAACGTTTCCCTCGCATTTGGCATATGGAGGATCGCATTTTTGGAACAGATTAGGTTTTGGAAATTTTAATTTACCTTTAAGGATGTGAGAGACATGGAAGAAGTACTTAACTATGGTCCAACCAATTTCGATGGTTGGATGGTTACTTTAGATAGGTGGATATAAAAGGCACCAGAAGAGTATCCAGACAAATTGGTTTTATGGGCGATTATATCTAATGTCACGGCAGAATATGCAGCCGAGATGATCTTCCAAGTGATTGGCGAGCAATTGGGCAGGATGTTACAAAATGATTTCGAAGGAGCAAAAATTCTGGTTGAAGTCAATGTGATGAAGGCTCTGGTGCTTAAAACGGTAATAGTATTTGAAGAAGGTGAAGAAACGATGGCGAGGATAAAATACGATCGTTTATAGGGTATTTGCAGCTATTGCAATTATATAAATCATGAAGTAACTAGATGCAACAGATTGGAGAAGCATGAAAACAGAGAAGTGGAGAAAGACAAAGCTGATCATTATGATCGAGTATCTGATCAAAATCAAAGTTTTAACAAAAGGAACAGCTGAAGGATATTGGAATGGAAAAGGTTCAACAACAGGAACACCTGAAGGATAAGACAAAAAATCATTAGCAGTTGAATCCTCCTCAAAAAAATTAAAAAAAACAAAGGCGGATGAGGAAGATGGTGTTGTTAACTCCACAACACCAAGGAATTTGGCTGATAATGTGTCAGAGAGGAACGTGCAACAGGTAACCCTTAGAGAAGGCTCAAAGGAAGAAGTCTATGATCCAATGAATTGTGACCTCTTATTGGAGACTCGTTAAGAAGAAGGATCTAAACCTTATAATGACCTAACAGCTGAAGAAGTAGAGAATCTGTATAATCAGCAGAAAATCACAGCCGAAGAAAAACAAGACTGCCTACTTGTGTTGGAGGAGAAACGATTGGCTCACAGACCACCAATTCTGCCACAAAAAAGAAGGCAAAAAAGAAACCAAGACAATTTCGTTAGATACCACAACAAAAGGTATGAAACAATCTTCGGGAATATGAAGTGTGAATTCCAAAAAGCAGAATATTGTCAATAAGGTGGAAGCTGGTCAAAAGAAGGTAAATATGGGAAAAAGTCGGGTAATAGCCTAAGAACTGAAGAAGGCGGGTCCTCTCGCATTACGGCATCGTTCATCTAAGTTTTTTTAAAAACTTAGTTTTATGGTTAATTTTTTACTTCTATACTGTCCGGGTTGTGTGAACCCTATTATTTTGGGTCTTTTAACATTTAGCAAGAATAAAATGGTTCATGCCTGTTTTCTTTTATGAAACCTGTCGGTTTAATGTTGTTATTAACGGGAAGGCATCGCCCTACTATGAGATATTTTGTTTTTTTCAGATGATAAAAATTCTTTCATAGAATTGTCAGGGTATAGATAACCCAATTACTAGGAAGTACCTAAAGAATATATCAAAACAATCAAAATTAGATTTTATTTTTCTTATGGAGATAAAATGAAGTGAGGATTACATGGAACATGTTGTAAATGATTTACGTATGGAATATTTAATTATGGTAGAACCTTCAGGAGCAACTGGTGGATTATGCTTATTTTTTAATAATCATTTTAATGGTTCTGTCAACTAGAAAAATAAAAATATCATCAACATATTGATTGATCACAAAGGTTCGAGAGTTTGGATTTCTTTTATCTATGGAGAACCAGTTTAACACTTGTGAGAGCAGGTTTATGATATACTAACACGATACAGTATTTAGAGGTCTGGACAATGGTTGACTATTGGGGATTTCAATGAAATCTCGGGACATCACGAGAAAAAGGGGGTAGAATAAGAAGCCTTAGTTCTTTTGTTTCCTTCAATACTATGCTTCAGAATTGTGGTTTCATTGAATTTCCTTGCATAGGAGATACATGGTCTTGGAGAGGAGTGGGACATAACAAAATAATGAGGTGCAAACTTGATAAAGCTTTTGGCAATGAAGATTGGTATACTATTTATCCAAATTCAACAATGGAGTACCTTAAGATGATTGGATAGGATCATAGACCAATTATAGTGGAAATGAAAGAAAACAAAATTGCCCGACAACTAGGCTTTAGTTTTGATAAGATGTGGATAGGAAAACCGGGCTTTGAAGAAGTTATTAAAACAGGATGGACTAGATATGCGGGTCTTAGATAATGTCAAATTTCTAATAATATTTCAAACTGTAGAACAGAAATTTCAAGATGGAGAAAACAGAATAGAAACCCTACAAAAGAGAAGATAGAAGCTTTAAAAAACAAATTAGAGGATATGAACAAAATGTATAATTGCCCTACATCGGAGATACAAAGAGTTGTATCTGATCTTTGTGGGGCATATAAGGAGGAAGAAACATATTGGAAATAGAATAGTAGGAATAAATGGTTGAACGAAGGGGACTGGAATACAAAACTTTTTCATGCCCAAACTAAACAACGACGAGCAAGAAATAGGATCATTGGGCTTTATAGTGAGACAAATACATGGTTAGATCAAGAATCTGATATTGTAAGAGAAGCAGTTAATTATTTCCAGGAGCTCTTTCAATCAAATGGTTCAATAGATTTTGGCTCTACTTTGGAAGGCATAAATTTAAGAGTCACAGAGGAGTGCAATAATACGCTTTTAAGCAACGCGACAGAAGAAGAATTCCGAAAGGCAGTCTTCATGATGGATTCTAGAAAAGCACATGGACCAGATGGAATGACAGCGCTTTTCTTCCAACAATCATGGGAAGTTATTAAAGATGACATGGTGAAGATTGTTAATGATTTTATTGATACCGGATATTTTGATAAAGAATTAAATCAGACAAATATCTGTTTGATTCCAAAGCTGTCAAGACCTAATAGAATGACCAAATTCCGTCCTATAAGCCTATGTAATGTGGTGTACAAAGTTATATCTTAGGTAGTATGTCTACGTTTAAAAAGACTACTTCCTCTTTTAGTTTCAGAAACACAATCGGTTTTTGTATGAGGCTAATTGATATCAGACAACATTCTTATTGCCCAAGAAATTTTCCACGCGCTCAGTACAAACAAAAGAGTTAAAGGAGCTTTCATGGCTATTAAAACAGACATGACTAAAGCTTATTATCGTATAGAATAGGGTTTTCTTTGGAGATTATTAATAAAATTAGGATTTCATGAGAGATGGGTCAATGGCATATTACATTGTGTCTCCTCTGTTAAATATTCAATTCTAATTAATGGGAATCCATCTTTGAGCTTTTCACCACATAGAGGTTTACGTCAAGGCGATCCTCTATCTTCATATCTGTTCATATTACGTCAAGGCGTTCAATTTATTTATTATATTCTCATTTACCAAATGGACATCGCCATTACTTAGACATAGAATTGCCCTTTCTTGAAAAAAATTGGATTAAACTTTTGTTGTACAAAAACATAATCTCCGTCAATATTACTAGTGATTGCTTAGATTGGATCATGAACATCGATAATTAGAAAATCTTTGAGAATATCTATGATCACCTCAGCATCATTCGGTTCATTAACTTTGTCATCTCCAATATCTAATATCCATTTGGAAAACTCTGCAATCTCTAAAGCTTCCTTGGCATAGATAGTATTTGAAAGAATATGCATATTATTTTGTGAGCTTCATAACTTGTAATAATCCCATAGATAAGGCGAATTGAGAGCAGCCATAACAATTTCTGTCCTTCCAACAGTTTGAATAACATGCAACACTTGACAAAAAACACCTCCAAATACAAATACTTTCCCACCAAAAGGCTGAGTCCGTTCGTTTTGAATAATATCTTGTAAGGTTTTATCTAGCGATTCAAAACAGTGTCTGCTCATCATAGGGGATTCATACCATATAATTAACGATGCTTTTTGGACAGTAGTAGAACGATTATATATAGGAAATTTAAGAATTCTCCATGATGCTTCACATGTTGACATATATATATATATATATATATATATCTGAACTCATTAAAAACAAAAAAAATTTAAATTTAATGACGCTAAAAATTAAACAAATAAAAAAGTAATACTATATATGCATTTTCAATATGTATAGTTAACTTAAAATAAAACTAACTTGCAATCAGAGAAATCTTTGATTTCATTCCTATCTTCGTTTAAACCATTATCACCATTTGTTTGGTTCTTAACAACAACTACTCGATCTTGTTCTTTAGTAATGTATTTAAAAATACCTTATAGCACCAAATTGGTTAACCACTCGACATTTATATGAGCTCTATATCGAAGCAATAATATGAAATCACATACCTATTGTCGTATTTGAAACCATTCTTTTCAACAAAATGATCGGTCTCACATCTTCTGTATATCAGAAATCTTTCTTTATTAGCTTTTGTTAGTTCTACATGAGGCTTAGGGTAATATTTAGAGCATTTACCATCTACCATACATAGAAAATTTGGATTAAAAGCACCACACGGTCCATGAATCATCATCCCTTTCACAATATCGTATAATTCTTCGTCTTCAAATATATTAGGGATTTTAGCTAGTATGATCTTGTCTATATCATCTAATGTTGGACACTTACATTTAGGATCCATCCATAGTAATACAACAATTCCATGAGCTTGGGTTTCTGTTGATGACATAAAAACATCCCTTTCCATGTCTTTGGATACAGCCCAGATAGGTTTGCCCGTTCTTTGTACATAAACCCTTGTGATGGTTTCGCGAAGTGCGGCATTAGGAAAACCTCTTTTCTGAAACTCTATCGTATATATTGCTGCAAAATATAGGGTAAATGTTACTATTTTCTATAGATAACAACAATTATATCTTTGGAAAAAATAAACTGAATTTACTTAGTGAAGTACTTCTATTTTGACTATTTAAATTATAAATTATATTGGAAGAATGTTTTACTAATCTAATGCTATTGTTTCGCAATATATTGTTCACTATTTTATTGGAAATACACAATCAATTACTTAGCGAGATTACTTACGTGATACAGTCTTTCCAAGTAGGTGTCCTTTAGTCAAATCATCCATTAGGAAATCATGTTTTAGTTTAAACATTCCGCAAATGATATCTGGCCTATCTTCAATATTCAAATGATGCTCTTCTAAAAGTCTTTGAAGCTCAGGCCACTTTGTATTGTATGTAAATGTGATGAATAAATCAGAAAACCCATAATGTTTGCATACTGTCATTGCGTCTAAGTAAATTTACCTCATATACATAGGACCTCCAGTAAAATATGGTGGCAAATATAACTTTTTCCCTTGATCATGAAGATCGAGTTTAACTTGCGCAGTAGCTTTTTGAAAAGAGTCAAAATTATCACTTCACAAACTTGTCTGATTGAGTTTTATATAACCCAATCTATTTGACTCAATTATAGTATATTCATCTACTAAAAGTTGTTGAAATAACCTCCTTGAACGGATTAAAACATGTGACTCATCTTTCCTCTTATGAATCCAAAATCCAATCCAGTGCCTCATACTTATTGACTGATTCCATTTTTATTTTAACACAACGAGTAACACCTTTCTCAATATTCATTCTAAAGCCATCTTCACCCTTAATAAACAAAAAAAGATATTGCAGAGCGAGATAAGAAGGATGTATCTCACGTATTCTCTGTAATGTACCTGAATAACAATGTCACGTGGGGGCATGTCTATGGTAAAATCTCCGGGAATCAATACTACTATTTTAGATGATGTAGGAGTGTCATACATCCTTCCATCTTTTTTATGATCACTTATAATTCTCATTGTAAATATCTGACCAGAAGTAGCATCAAGTCTATCTCTTGCATGTCATAATTGTTTAACATAAGGGTCGTACACGTTCAACATTTTTGTAATAGCATTGATAATATTTTTTCTTAGATTATCCTTCTTTTTGTAGCTATCGGCACTATTACCACTCGCAAAAAAATAATTTGAAAATATAATAAATATTTTATTAATAGTAAATTGTTACAGTATATTAACCTTAATACGATGATAAATATCTATAGTAGTTTGTAATAGTTAGAAAGATACCTTATTGCAGCATGTCTCTTGTCAACTTCGTTCTTGGTATCAACAATACACAGTTGCGAAAATGTTGGAATTTCACCCACACCTGGTCTCATACTACCCATTAAATGAGAAGTTTCTACATGGAACTGAAACATTTGAGGTCCACTGCCTTCAGCAGAAGAATGAAAACTTTTCACCAAGAGAAGTAAATGAAAAAAACATGTTGTATGCCCTGATATTATCCCTAAAATGCAAACTCATCTCATCGTCACTGGTCAGCAACACATGTAGAAGCTCTGAGATAACCTTAAGTAAAGGCAATTTGACCTGACCTCATAGACAGCAAAGAGTATATTTAGGTTTCTTTGTAGACTTCGCATTCTTCCTAATCATTTCGTTATACCAAAAAACAACCTCACAATGCTCACAAGCGTGTACGGGATCTCCTTCATTAATGTGATCTAAAAATATATATTCGAAAAATTACTTAGAATATAATATCTACTATATTAAGCATACATGTAAAATAAATTTGCAAGTGATAGTAAAAATAATTCTGATAAATTACCAGCGTATTTAGCTTCTTTCTCAGGTCTAGGTACTTGATATGAACCAAATTTCTTTTTAAAATTTTTTTCGACCCTCAAGAGATATTCAAATCTTTGTTGCATATTTTGTGATAAGCATATCTTCAACATCATCGGTGCAAAAATCAGAATCAGAATTATATGGAGTGGAATTCTTTGAATAATTTGGCATTTAAATACATGTATCCATAACAATTCCATTCGAGGTATACGTAAACATGTTTGTTCTTGTTGATGAGAAGGATTTTCAAGACCATGGATGTTTGAATCATCTGGATTTTCAAATCAAAACGAAGGTAACCATAACATAAATTGATTTCTACTCGATTCAAATACTCGATACATGTTGTATTCGATATAATTTATTCTAAAATTTATAGTAAGCATAGATGAAGAGATATATAGATTCAACTCCGAGATCAAACCAGGTTTTTTTCTTCTATTATCTTTTACTTACAATCATAAATTCTATTAAATACAATAATAAAACGGATTTTGTTAATTGTAGTGCATAGAAAATTCTATATAAAATTTACAAAAGGTTTGATTGAATTGCTAGGTTTTTCTCTATAGAAATTTTTTAATTGGTGTATTATTTTATTTGACTGATATCAATCATGTTGCTTATTTGTTTTTTTCAGAATAAAATAGAAGAAATTACTAATATTATGTACTTACAATTCTCGATGTGCACCACAAAGAATCGATTTTATTCGTAATCTGAGAGTAGTTGCTTCAAATTTCATGAGAATTGTGATAGAGATGAAGTGCAGAAGGGATCAATTTTATTCGTAATCTGAGAGTAGTTGGTTCAAAAATTTGTGAGACTTGTGATAGAGATTAAGTGCTCTGTAAAATTTCTCTTTGTAATATTCCTTTTTTCCAGTCGTAGATAACCAAGATCTTTTCCATAACAATTATGAAAAATTATGTAAAGCAGGTAATCCCGAAGCCTTATATACATATCCAGTATAAGAAACTATTTCGTAAATGATTTTCAAACAGAAGAATTACCTATGTTATTCGAGCTATTGAGAAAAGAATACAAGCAACAAAATATATATATCGAATCATTTCCATATGTCTTAGAGAGCACACAAGAACTGAAGATTACAATTTTTTAAGACATCTTTTTAAGTCGACAGTAGTTACAACATTTGAGTATGTTTTTAAAGTTCTAAAAAGTATATGTTATGGTCTGACGAGTTTTCGTTTGCATGGACATGATCAACATACTATTCTGGAAGAGTCCTATGTTATAGAAGAATGTGAGTGCAACAGGGAAACAATGGGTAATATTCCTTTTTACCTAGGTTTGGAGGATTTGGATGAAGATATTAATGCACCAATGTCAGACAGATGTGAAATCTGCTTATGAGACAATTGATACGTGTATATATGAAGCTATTTTTCACTATCATTTTGCATCATTATTATTATTCATATAAGTTGCATTTAGCTGATTATTAAATCATATTGTGTAGAATTAATGCATTAGAGTCCTTAGATCATAAATTGCATATTTGGTTCTTTTTGAGCAATTTTAGGTGAATTGGAGCTTAACTCGGAGGATTAGAGTTGATGGGATGATACAATTTATCAATGGGATAAAAAACATGAAGAGGGGAATGGAAAGAGTGAGGATCGACCAATCATGGCCGTCGTCCAAACCTAGTCGAATGCGGGCGAAGAAGAACCACTACAACATGTTTGAAGATGCTGATCGATAAAGGCCTTACCATGAAGGGAATTAGCTGAAATATGGGCACAAGATAGGCACAAGATTCAGCTTTTATTTTGTGGTGGTTTGAAAGCATTTGGACAAGCGGTTAGAAAGATACAACGAGTTTACTCAACATATGTCATTCTGCTCCGAAGATTACATTGAAGCTCTTGGGTGCAAGGATCCTCGACCTCAAGGCCTACTTGCAGTGCTCGACTTAGGGTCGTTGGCTTCACTAGAATCTAGACCACTCATTCTCGTCTAACTTTCTACCAAATGTGGTTGATGAAGCCATTTCCCACACCAAATGCACGCGAACCGGACCAACAATCATCTACCAGATAAGCTCGACCTCTACGACACCAAACGGATGATTTTCTCCCTGGACAGCACATCCTCGACCACCAGGTAAACATAGGGAGGTCGAACTCAGCCAAACACATGTCTATTTTGAGTTATTTGATCTGGTTTGTCCCGTGTCGACCGTTTTTACACATTAAAACCTAAATATTTAGGGTTTATTGAGCAATCTTTCATTTTTTTCTTCCAGTCTTTGAGCAGTCACTTGAGAGAGGGAGGGAGAATAGTGGAGAAAAAAGGGGAAGATTATCTTTGGATCATCTTCTCCCTAATATTAAGATTTTTTCATGATTTCTCTTATCTCTTTGATTATGTTTATCTTCTTATCTTTTGTTTGATTTTTATTGTCCATGTGTGAGTAGTCTTTTGAATGCTTGATGGCTTGGTAGATCTAATGTAAGATAATTTCTTTTTGATGCTTAGGTTGTTAGATTCTTTCATATTAGGTGTTATAATTGTTAGATTCAACTTGATCACTTGAAAATAGATGCTAGGATATTTCATGTCCGAGAGGTGTTCGATAAAATTTCTGAAAGACCTTTTATGAGCTTTTCTTCCTAGGCCTTCAAGAAATGATGTCTAGCAGATTAGTGAACGTAATAATGGACTTGTGTTTAATGCTATTTGATCTTTGAATTGGCGAATGAGAGTTCAGCTCAATTGATTGATTAGTATAAAGGTCAATGCATTGGTATACCTGATTTTTATCGGTTTTAAGCTCTTTAATTCGTATGTTTTCAGAGTCTTTGTTTGCATTTTAGAGTCTTTTCAGGCAAGAAACAGGTTTAATTTGGATTATACCCATAGAGCATGGTTTGGGACGAATAGGAGCAGTATTGGTATTTTAGCAGAATAATGTTGATTGAGCGATCAACCTCACGATTGATCGATCACTCTCCTCACCAAGAGATACGCTCGACTTGGTGATCGACCTCACATCCCAGAATCGATTGATCAAAGTTGTTTGAAGAATTATGCGCCCGCCTAGAGATCGACCAATCATCACCGATCGATCGATCGATCCTCGAAACTGTAGAAAATAAAACTAAATTTTCCTGTTTTGTACATATGGATTTTGGGACCTATAAAATGACCATTTTTCATTATTTTAGATAGACATTTTCGATTGTTATGAGTCTTACGATGAATTTGAATGGAAATTTAGTGGCAAAAACAGGGAGATAGTTTCTCTGTAACCTTTGGGGAGAAGATATAATTCTCCACAACATCATTGGAGAAGATTTCTAAACCTTTTGCTATTTTAATTCAGTTATCATTATGTTTCTATTCTTCTTCTTTGTTTGCTTCTTTTCTATCATGTCTAAGTAGTTTATCATTCAGATTTAGGGATTTCTGGGGATTTAGGGACTCAGTGAATTAGGAACAAATACGGTTAAATCTTGTGTGTTCTCCATCTATTGTTGTGTTTAATGCTTAGGTTAGACTGACCACCTAGTCTATGATCTTAGGTTGTTTATTTCTTCAAAAGCTTGTTAAATGTCTGAACTAGCTTAGATGAGCAACTAGTCCTTAACAACTGACAGTTGATGTTAAGGCTAGTTGTGGACATATTAGACCCAATCGATAATGTCTGTTTTCATCTCTAGGACCAACAACAGTTACGAGCACTAGAATGATAAACAAAGTAATAGGTACCACGACAGTGAGTTTGCTAGAAATCTATGTTTAAGTCAAGAATTGGTTTAAAGCATGCCCTGAATAGTTTCGTGATTTCGATTCCCTCTTCTTGATGAATTCCTGATGCCTGATGTTTTTATTTATTAATTTCATATTGTTTATTGCTTTGTTTGTTTGGTTCCCACCTTTATTTATTTGTCGTAGCTTAAGTTCATTCTAGAGATTGATAGTGTAACCATTGGTCTTTGTGGATTCGATATTTAAGTGCTATATCGATACGATACGTACAAGAGATTAAATTGGTATAATAAAAATTTTATCAATTTTGGCGCTGTTGCCCGGGACCAATTGTGTTGCCTTTTGATCTAAGATTGAAATTTAGTCTAAGATGTTTGATTTTTACTAACATTTTTGTTTTTACTTATATTTTCTTTGAATCAGGTGTCTAACATGAAAGCAAGTTGTTGACCATGAAACTTCACATTGATTGGTCATACGATGGAGAAGACATTGATGAATGGACCCGTTACAAATATTTCCAAGATGAGCCATATAAGGAGCCACCGTTTTATGAGAATCAGAAAGCAATAGAGGAGATTGGTAGAGTCCTCTATGAAGGTGAAGATGAATATGAGAACTGGGTTGCTGAAGGGAAGATTCAGGAGAAGGTTGTTGTTGAAAATGTTAAACAAATAAACTAAACTTGTTTTGAGTTTGACTTCATTTTTCCATCAACTACATTTGATCCTCCAAGTAATTCGAACATCAAAGAATATCTTAGGATATATTTAACTCTTGTGGTAGCTTGCTTTGATGAACATATTGTTCTGCCATTATGGGCAATTACCTTTCTGCTTTGGTATATTGTTTATTGAAAAAACGGGAGGAGGACCAAAGGTGCATTGGCTCAACCTTTTGATTCTCATGACTAACATCTGAGACCAAAGTCAAGCTAATGACTATAGACAAGCACTGAGTGGGAGGCAACCCACAATTAGGTGGTTTTTATTTTCATTATTTTTCTGTTTTCACTTCATTTTTTGTTTTGGTTTGTTTGTTTTTTTGGTTGAGAAAGTGATCAGGATACAATAATCAATCGATACAAGACAGGGTCGATCGATCATCACCGACCAAAGAATCTGCGCACGACCAGACAATCGATTGTCGGACTCTAGCATCATGCGCACGATCCTACGATCGACCTACAGAGCTTTGGTTGATCAATCGTCGAGAAAGAGTAATAACAGGAAACCCGTAGATTGATTGATCCACTCAACAATCGATTAATCGTCGACCCAAGCAAGTCTTCTGTTTTGCAAAAACACTTTTTAAAACAGAAAGGCACGGATTTAAAGATCAAAAATTCAAAATAAAAAGAATTTTTTTTGTTCTTGGGCGATTTTTAGAGATTTTTCACAAAACCTTCAATCTCTCATCAATTTCTCGTTTCTTAACGGTTTTGAAAGATTTCTGAGTCTATTCCAATAAGGATTTTCCTCCTCTTTATGATTATCCAACCCTCATTATCTATTGGCAAATGTATGATTCACAATCTATAATTTACAGATCGTGATTTTGAGGAATTTTAGGAATTTTTAGATTTTGATTTATTGTTGATTTATTGTGTAAATTCAATAATATACCATTGTTGTTTGAGGATTACGAATGTCACTTGCCCAAATTTTGGTTGGATTTGCATAGAAATCGATTTCCTAAGTTGAAGGTGAAGTTTAGAGAAATTTAGAAATTAGGTTTGGGATTAAGATGAAAACTGATTGATTGTTTGCTTGTGTTGCTTATTAGTTAAATATATCAATTTATGAGTCATCTCATATCCAACTTGAATTTTTTGATTTCTTAATGCATAATTGTGAAGCTTACAAATCTGATTTGTGGTTGTTTTGCAGAATATGGTCCGAGTAGGCGAATGTAAACCTTCCAAAAAGGTCAGGGAATCTTTGACGCAATTGGGACGCAGTTAGGAAGGTTAAGGTGCCCATTCCTACATGTTTAGGAGAGCCTTCTGGGAGCAGAGATGAGCCGAGTAAAGGAACCACTGTTGCTGGACATGGGTCTACTTATGCATCCGACAATGAGGACGATGAGTAGCATCTGGACCATTGCCTACCCCGCCGTCCCAGAGCTCCAGGCAAACGAGACAGTCACAACCCGCAGTAGTTCTATCACTATTCTCATCCTTTTCTTTTCTTTTTTTGTACTTTATTTTTATTTTTATGTGAAAGTCGTGCTTTCTTTAAGCTTATTATCATACCGGGACGGTGTGAAGTAAGTCTGGGGGAGGACACTTGCTGTGACTAATACTATTTTCCTTTCATTTGTTATTTTTGCTTTGATTTTTAGAAATTTTATGTTATTGCATTATTTTCACTTTAAAACTGGTTGGAGGAACTATGATTTTAGAGGATTATTGCATTGTCATGAACTAAGTACCATCGATTTGTACTTGTCAAGTATCGATTGATTATTGGAAACCCAGAGACTTGACAATATCTCAATACCACCCATATCCATCTCGATATTCGAAGGATCTCATGCTGGCTTCCCTCTTAACTTGACTTAATCTTCTTGTCAATGGAGCTGGTATACTTGGGATCGAGTCCTCTTCTCAGTACAATGACAGATTTTCCTGTGTGAGTATGGTTTCCCCTTCTTAATCATTTCATGGTGTTTATGCTTAATCTGAAGTAATTATTTGACGAAGTTGTGCATTGTGGTAAGCTAATGGCAAAAGTTCTCCAATAACGCTGCTCGTGTTTATGAAATGATAGTAGCCTGAGATTAACTTCAATGATGGTACCGATTACATGAATATTGCTAGCTTCCCGAGGGGGACTTTGATGTGTGTGGTTTTTGGTGTGTTTTAGAGTCATATTTTAGGTTGTTTTGCATTTGCATAGACAGTATTTCCACCGTTTAGGGTCGTTTAGATATGTTTTGCATATTTTGCATTTGCACTTGCTTGTGGAGCGAATTTAGGTATTCAGGAAGAAAAATGGAGCAGAATGGAACTAAGGAGTAAGTTTTTGGAGTATTGGTTGATTGAGGAAGCAGCAAGGAAACGACTCTCAAAAGCCTCACTGTTTTACCTCGCAACCGGTATCGCAAGGATAAGCGGAATAAATTTTTGCGGAGCATAGGGCTGGGCATAATACCCGAAACCCAAAATCCGACCCGGACCCGATCCAAAATACCCGAAACCGAATCAAACCAAAACTTGCAAAATACCCAAACGGGTTTTGGATTATAAGAATACGAGTACCCAGATTGGATCGGGTAAAACCTGAAACCCAAACGGGTACACGAAATACCCAAAATATATAATATATATAAAAATAATTATATATTAATACATTTAATTACACAAATATAAGAAATTTTAACTATAAATCTATATATATTATTCATTTTAGAATCGAAATAACCAAAAAATTTTGAATATAAATTTTTTTAATTAAATTATGGTTTTTTCAGAAATATTTTAGCTTTTTTCTGAAAGAAATTCTATAAACGATTAATTAAAAATGAAGATATCTAAACCCAACCCGAACCCAAACCGAACCCGACCCGAATCCAAAATTAAATACCCAAATCCGACCCAAACCCGTAAAAATATTCGATTGGGTCTTATATGAGTAAATCTGAAATATCTGAAACCCGAAATACCCGACCCGATCAGGTACGGGTACCCGAATGCCCATGCCTAGCGAAGCACAAGACCTGGATTCTCAAGAAGAAGAACCCACCTCATGCTACAGCCTTGCTACTCCAACTCGAGGGAGAATGAAGTGACTAATGCAAGACTCAGCCTCTCAGCCTTGGAATTATCTGGAGACGATTGGACCCAACGCCATGCTGCTAGTCAAATATCTGAAATGTGCCTCAGACTCTCCCCTTGCAAAAGCAACTGCGAGGACCAACTTTCAACTTTACTGTTTGACCACTTTAGGTCGGTTTGACCAGGTGTACTAGGGTTAAAAATATGTGGACCGTAAATATCTTTATAGCCCATGGAAACAAGACACTCAGACTCTTGGATAAAAAAACTTTAGCGATCAAAAAATAGTTTTTCTCTAGTTTTTGTGTTGTTCTTAGCCGAATGATTGTTTAAGCTAATTGACAATCATTTTGAAACTTATTTTGAATTTTCAATCTAAATATATTATCCCTTTTTAATGTACTTTTCTTTGAGCCTAAAGGTTGAGCTCTCACTCGCCATGAGTGAGTAGATCCGTCTTGGGTAAAGAGGAAATGAGGTAGATCGGTATGAATCTATGGGGATTTAGGTTACCTAGGATTAAGATAGCCAAGACCTTGCTAGATCTAGAGTGCTTAATACCGATTTCATATTGGTCATTTGAAACTCGGATCAGATCCGTTTTAGCCAACGAGAGTTTGTTAAAATGCATGACTAGCTAGATCTAGGACAAACCTCATTTTGGGCAAGACATTGAATTTCTTGTGAGATTTTTAGTCATTATGGGTCAGATCTTAATGTTTGCTTGATCTAATTTCCACTACTAGTGTAGGATTGAAGTTTCCTTGAGCAAAAATCCATAATCGCAAGGGCTACTTGGACCAGCTTTGATTCCCTCGCTTGAGGTCATTTGCCATGCGGGTTGTCAAGGATTTGAGTTCCCCCATAGTTATATATCGATCCTTGACCTTATCCCTCGTTACCCAGCTCTCTTATCGTTGATTTTGCATTCCACATTTGATTTGTTTTTTTCATCTCTGTTTTTGAATAGAACGTTGTCTTATTATAGCTTGTCTTTTTCTTCTACCTTGGTGCTTTTATGTGGATAAGACTGTGAAAGAATTTTCTTCCATATTGACCTTGAACTAGGTAGATTATTAGTCTTACTTGCTCATCAATACTCCGAGTATTTGGTTCGACATTCCCAATTACTTACAACCATCTCTATGATTTGATCTTAGGATAGCACAAAAATCTTTTATCAAAATGGTGCCATTGCCAAATCGGAATACATTGATTTCAATTAGGCAATTTCTCTACTTAAGATCAAGTTCGCATTTTAATTGTGTTAAATCGTTTGTTTGTGCTTAAGAACTTGGATCTTTAACGACCAAGTTCATATCCTATTGATAAACTCGTTGTTTTTTCTGCATTTACAGGTCTCATAGGTACTCCTCTGATAAAAAGATTTTACTTAGTTTTGAAGTCCAATTGTACTTAAGTGTCAAGTAACACAAAAGGTGTCAAACCAATTGAGTGTAGCTATCAATCAGGATGCAGTTAACTACTCTAATTCAAGCGAATTAGAGTGAATTTCGTCTAATAACCTATGTTCGATCTAGCATCAATTAAGTTGAACCTAAAAGTAAATAAAGCAAAGAACAGTACACAGCGTGAAAACTAAGCACAACAGTAAATAGCAACAGGTAATAAAAATAAATCAAGCGTAGGGTGAGAAAACATGTTTCTGAGAACGGAGTATCATGGATCAGCGTGACTCTTAGATCAACTAGGTGCTTGACAACACTCAATAGAGCTAATCTCTAGGAAGCGAGAACACAAAACAATGAATCCACTCTCGTGGTAATCAAACTCAATCATGCTATTAACAGACCCGATCGCCATAGGCGTTTGATAACATAACCGGCATGAGCGATCAATTCGCTTAGAGCCGATTCACACCTCAGACATTTGATTCCTCGAGCTAAGTGTGTGAATCTGTGAAGTGGTTCAATCTAACGTTCTACCAAACACCTATCGGGTGCTAGAACGTCCTAGAACAAGCTTCAGTTGATCATATAGAAACTAGCGTTAACAGCACCAAATCAGACAATATCTAAGCATTCCTAACCTCAAAAAACCTATCAAACCTAAGATCCCTAGGTAACTACTCAGACCTCATGAAATTAACAACAGGCGTAAAATCAATACCGGATAACATTAACAATCTACTTGAACAAGAATTGAAATCAATGCTAAACGTAAAACTA
The DNA here is from genome assembly GCA_900406435.1 of Lepidium aucheri. Lineage (NCBI taxonomy): Eukaryota > Viridiplantae > Streptophyta > Magnoliopsida > Brassicales > Brassicaceae > Lepidium > Lepidium aucheri. Next base: position 11,422 of record OVBA01002576.1, on the reverse strand, counting down.
AATTGCATAGAATAACTCGAAATCAAAAGATTTCGTTCTCAGATTACAAAAGCTAAAAATTCAGCTTGCTTGAAAAAATAGTAAAAACTTCAATAAAACTTAGATGATCCTTATATCACAACCTAGATTTTTTATACTTGGACCCTCATTTAATAAAGTATTTGCCCAACTCAGGCCATCAACTACAACAGCCATCTAGAGTGAGATAAGGCTTCACTTCGTACAATAATGAATAGAACAGCTCGAATACAGTTTGAGTCTCCCTTGCAGCTCTCTTCCGTTTCGTGTTCATCGCTAAGCTCCAGTCCGTAAACGAGTCTTTTGTGAGGCTCGACATCAGTAGTTGCACCCAAGCTCATCATTTGGCCCCAAGTCTCCACAACCTCCATGATGCTCCAATTATTCTTTCCAAAAACCTACAACTCTTTTTATGCACCATGTTTGCAATTCTACGCAATGTATGAAATATGAATCTAAAATACATCTAAAGACGTGCGAATACTATGAATACTAATATAAAGTGTGCAAAACAATACCTTTAAAACATACTAAAATACACATATATCAACTCCCCCAAACTTAGTTTTTGCTTGCCCTCAAGCAAATGTGTAAAACTAATCTGGAGAAGAGGTTGCAATGTCGGGAACTCAGAACCGGAAACAAGCTCAAACAAATGCAAAATTCAAGGTCTTAGTTGCGAGTTCTAGTGGTGCAGTTTAAACAAGCCTTACTTAAAAGTTTTAGCCATGACAATCACAGTTTAATCTAAGCTCAACCACATCAACCTATCCGCTTTACATTCATTAGTTTAGTAACTGTGGATCATGTCTAAGCATCACTAGAGAGCTTGTTTGGCTAAGGGTCAGGTCGAGAGATTAAAACAATCTCCTTTTCTGTAACTGGCCAAGTAATGTGCACAAGGGATCACTCATGAATGGAATGAACTTTAGTATAATTCTAAAGGTGAGAACCAATAGGCGCATACAAATCCATGATCTTATCTAGCCGCCGCATCCAAAATGAGTCCCATCGTAGCCAGATCTAATCTAGAAAACGATCCTAGTATACCCAATCATTTGGTCATTTTTTCTTTTTTCCCATATAGAATCATCAACTTTAGCCTTCCATTTTTAGTCTAAGGAGGTGGGCTTCTAGACTCTTCTTCTAGTGGTTTTGGATTTCTCAATACACTTTCTAGTTCAATACCTTTCACAATAACATTCCCAAAATTTTCACAAGATTATTATACACTTATATTTTTTGCCCTTTCTCTTTCTTGACTACTCCACTTGGCTCTTTTCATTTCCATTCATTTCGTATCTTTTTCCTGCTTAAAATCGAGTGATTCCCATTACAAACCTTAGCTAACCACCTAGCCCTAGTCTGCTCAAAAAAACGTGGACCAGAAACTACATAAGACTATGGCTTTGTCGGCTCTCACCTAACGCCTTATGCCAAGTTAAGACCAAAAATAGGCCTCACATTCACACACAAGTAATTCGTGGTTTGAAATAAGTCAAGATGTGGAAAGGTGGGAATTCTACTTGGATAACAAGGTAGCAACATAAAGGAAAAAGATAATCTAAGTATTATGTTTTATCCACAAGCTCTAGATTGATGCAAAGACAGAATAATTAGCAATCAGTTTTAAGGTTATCACTTAGTGAGGACATGCGTCAAATTAAAACATGTTCAATTATGGCGTGAGACTTATGCTAAACATTCCTAGCATGGTTCAGTCTTAACTTTCAAACAAGCATGGAATGCAACAAAGAACTTAGAAACTAGGGCCTTGAATCTAGCAAGTCAATCAGCAAGTTTAAGTGGCTATAATCCTCCTGATTCCCTATGCATCTAGACTCGATCCTACATGATACATTAATTTTTTTATGCTATGCATGCTAAAGATGTGGAATAAAATGAAGAACTCAGAAAACAAAGTTAGCATCCTCTAGAACCCTCTCCCAAACTTGAATCACACAGTCTCTTGTGTGTATAAAAGCGTGAAGGAGAATTCGATATTAATAAACAATAAACAAACATGAAATAGTATATACAAAAGAGTGTGGAACAGGTACCTTTGTCTAACGCCTTCCAAACAAGGCCCACCCGGCTGGATCCATATCCATGCTGTCATCATGAGGCTGAGGCTCCTATTGGTAGTGGAAGAAGCTCGATGTTCCCTCTAGTGGGTCCAAGAAGGTCACCGTCGGTTGTGCCCAAACATCATGTGGTTGGACCTCTATATTGACGAATTCCAGCTCATTACTTCTACCTCTTCTTTGACGGGTCCTGGCCAATGATCTCTTGTGCAATGGCAGCTCTGTACTTGCCTTAGTTTGTGACTCTGAAGTGCCTGAGAGAGCATTACTTAGAACTATAAGGTTTGATCGCATGCCCAAAGTTTTCAGTTGAGTTAAGGTCAAAATGTGGATATTGAGGGAGTATCTATTGCTGCTCAAAATATGGCTTTCTCCTACTGCTCAATTTTGGGCATCGGTCAATGGGTGTGTGCTGATGCCATGAGAGGTTGTTCGGAGGATGAGCGCTGTATAGATTGCTGCAAGGTGGAGGAAGAGCATCTGAGAGCTCATGAGGTTGGTTTGCTGAGGTCCGGGGGAGTCAAGCCCCTTTTTCTCCAAGAGCTAGAGCTGAATATAAGCGAGTTAAACGAGTTGGTAAGGTTGGTAATCTTCTTAGCGTTCTATTTACACAATTTCTACAAAAGAGCAATACGCTTGTGAGAAGCTTCTAACCCCTTTGACATCTTCAGTTCGTGGTACTCGTCAAAATAATAACACTCTGGCTCCCCAAGGTCATCTTCAGTGGGTTTAGCTTCCCGTGTAGGTCTGTTTTGGCGAACTCTAGCTCCACTAAGGCACTCATATGGAGGTAATAACGCAACATTCATCTTGAGTGCAAGCGCGGTGTACTCCGTGTTCGGGAGCGGAATCCTTGAATTAGCTGCTACACCTATCGGTCTGAACTTATACAACCAGACTCTTCTTGCATGGCCACTTCTTCAAGATCTTGTGTTGCACAAGATAAGCGATGTCGAGATATTCTGGAGCGTTTGGTTTTGATCTCATAGTCACACTACATGCCTCCAAAATTCTTGTGACGATCCTGCCAATACATATGGTCGCTTTCGACTTGTCTTGGCATACTCGCGTCCATGTTTTGTAGCTCACCAATTGCTTCATCAGTGCATTGACGAACCCATTGTTGTTTGTGTTGCCAATGAATTGCATTCCATAGTCGATGATGTTGAGTAAGCTCTTCAACCCCTCATTAATCATCGTGAGATCTGGTCTCCTAACATTCCTCGATTTGTATCTGGCAAAACAGGTGCATGCAATCACTTTGTAGAAGTAGCGGACGGCATGATTCCTAATCTTCGAGAATTTGCTCTGTGAGGGATTATACATAACAGGACCTGCTATCTACTACCACAGAAGTTGAGTTATTCTAGGTCAAAATTTGTGTCATGTCCGTCCGATGGGCGAAGAGCAAAAAGTTGCTCGAACTCTTACACAGAGAAAGAGTAGCTGACGCTGTTGATGACAAAGTTTAGAATCCCAAAACCATCTCTGTGCCGAAACTTTTCTTCTTTAGCAGAGTTAAATTTTACCTCAACAGAGGCAAGAAATTGTATGGTTTCCACCCTGTACATGTTGCATGGGTGAGAGACAAACTGTGTCAACCCACAATTCTCAAGCATCAGATCCACATCCTTGGCAATGCCAAGCTGCACCATTGTTTCCCCATGGATATATCTTGTTCAAGCCACACTCATCACCGTGAAATCCTTGAGCGCATCTTGGCAAGTCACAATTTGTGGCATGTTCACAACATCCCAATCAGCAATACTACCGTCATTCTCCTCTGCGTTACTGGCGTCTTCCACAGAAACGTCTCCCTCCAGTTCTTCTCTGATGCCTTTTCCTTTACGTCTTGCGGTTCTACGTTGCTCCAATAACTCTGACATCGAGTTGTCATCTTCAACATCTATTGGAGACTCCTCCACCATAGATCGTGTAAGTCTTGTTTTAGATGAACGCTCTCCTAACTTCCACATTCTGAGCAATCTGTAAGCAAATCAACGATGGTGTAGCTTGAAAGTGTGATAACTGCTTATGATGGAAACCAGTGGCGTACTAGCTTTGATTTGCTTCACCTGACATGGACACAAGGCTAAGGAGACTTGAAATGGTTTCGAGTGTGTAGAGGAGCTCAAGATATTCGGCTAAAGATGCTTGAAAATAGATCCGAGTGTAGTTAGATGCTCGAACTAAACCGTGGCCGTTGTTGTGCTGAGACGAAACCGAGTCCATGACGGATTGGTGGCGGCGCATGGCAGCAGCGCGTTCAAAATCGAGTATTTTTTGGCTTGTTAGAAATCAAGTCTTTTTTGGCTTCAAGATGGCGGTGTAACTTGGCGGCGTGTGGAGCTCGAGTTGTGTTGGTGCTTGAGCGAAGAAGGAGCCACACTCGAATTCACCTTAAGCAAAGAAGAAGCAATACTTGAAATCAATTGAGCGAAGAAGAAGCAACACTCGAAATCAACTTGAGCGAAGAAGAAGAAGAAACACTCGAAATCAGGTTGAGCGAAGAAGAAGCAACACTCAAATTCACCTTGAGCGATTTTGATGTTGGACAATGAAGATGGCTCTTGAATGTTTTTGAGTATCTGCAAATAGGTAAAACTCACATAAATGAGAGTCAAATACAGAAAGGAGCTCGAATTGAAGATTGAGTTTGCTGGTTTTATTTCAACTGTTCTTCACAAGAGAGATGAAGACAAGTTTATAAGCAAGTTTAGGTGAAAGAAGAGAGATGGCGAGTGTTGTGCGTGATGGAGGAGAACAAAAATGTTGGAGTGAGAGGAGAAAATGAGAGTGGTGTGCAAGAGATAAGATTCCCTCTTGTGACTTGAGAGTTCCTACACACGACGTAATCAGGTGCTTTCGATATGTTATTTTAACGAAATCACCTGATTCCTACAACAGAACAAACAACTATCGAAATGATTAAAATAAAATTCAAATGATAAAGAATCATAATTAACTATTCACAAGGATATCAATCCCAAGTGCGCTTGCTTAAAGTCACTTAGCTTGAATTTCACACCCTTCAGAGGTGGGTTGGTTCATCGAGAGAAACAAAGGTTCTCTCGGGGGTAGTCTCATCAGCTTGGTATAGCTTAACCCGCTGCCCATTCACAATGAAATTATTGCCATCATTATTAATCAGGGTAATAGCTCATAAGGTGAAACTTCTTTGAATCGGAATGGACCAGACCATCTTGGCTTTAGCTTTCCAGGAAACAACTTAAGCCTTGAGCTGAACAGAAGAACTTGATCACCATGTGTGATTTTCTTGGGTGCAATTTTCTTGTCATGGAAGGCTTTAGTCCTTTCCTTGTACGCTTTTGATTGCCCAATCTCGTTTTGACACTGCCACAACTCGAGCTAGGATAGCTTTGATCTGCCTGTTTGACACCTCCACATGTCCACCTGTTTGTGGATGATAAGGCGTAGCTGACTTATGCTTAACTCCATTCTTCCTCAGTAGGTTTTCAAACACTTTATTGATGAAGAGCGAGCCTCCACCATTGATTACAACTCGAGGTACTCCAAACCTGGGGAAAATGATGCTCTTGATCAGCTTGATAACAACCTTGGCGTCATTAGCTGGAAAAGCTACAACTTCAACCCACTTGGAAACGTAGTCCACTGCCACGAGGATGTAGCGATTTCCATGAGACGGTGGGTTGAATGGTCCCATAAAGTCAATTCCCCGTAGTCAAATACTTCAACCTCCAGAATTGGATTCTGTGGCATTTCGTTTCTCTTGCTAATATTTCCCATTCTCTGACACAGATCACATTTCGAGATGAAAACCTGAGTGTCCTTGAAATTATTCGGCCACCATAAACCTGACTGTAGGATCTTCTCAACCGTCTTGAATGTTGCAAAATAACCACCATAGGCTGACCTATCACAGTGCTTTAATACGCCTTGAACCTTTTCCTCTACTAAACACCTCCTGGATAACCATCTGATCCTTTCTTATATAAGTAGGGTTTGTCCCAGAAATAGTGATTTTAGGATAACTTTCCTTTGAGCTAAAAGTCATAAGTTGTTCCTCTGACATTAAGTCATCAATTGGGATCGAGTCCTCTATCATCATCTGTGACAGGTGATTTGCTACTCCATTCTCCACTCTAGGGTTGTCCACTATTTCCATGTCAAACTCTTGTAGCAGCAATATCCATCTAAGTAATCTCGGCTTAGCGTCCTTTTTCTTCACCAGGTACTTCAATGCAGCATGGTAAGTGTGAACAATCACTTTGGATCCCACCAGATACGATATGAATTTCTCAAATGCGAATACTACAGCTAGAAGTTCCTTTTATGTGGTTGCATACTCGATTTGGGCATCATCAAGAGCCCTGCTGGCGTAATATATCACATTCAACGTCTTATCCTTTCTCTGACCCAAGACTGCTTCAACAGCAAAGTCGCTCACGTTGCACATGATCTTGAATGGAAGTGCCCAGTCTGGAGCTTGGACTATTGGGGCAGAGACCAACGCTTCTTTGATCTTAGGAAAAGCTTCGAGACACTCATAGGCAAAGTTAAACTTGTCCTCTTTTCACAATAGTCTCGTCAGGGGCCTTTCAATTTTGGAGAAGTCCTTTATGAACCTTCTGTAAAATCCAGCATGACCTAGGAAGCTTTAAATATCTTTCACTATCTTAGGGAGCTGCAGCTGAGCCATGACTTCTATCTTTGCCTTGTCGACCTTGATACTCTTCTCAGATATCTTGTGCCCCAACGCTATCCCTTCTTGAACCATGAAGTAACATTTTTCCCAGTTGAGCACAAGGTTGGTCTCCATGCACCTGCTAAGCACTGTGCACAGATTTGACAAACAAGAGGAGTAGGAAGAGCCATAAATGGAGAAATATGTCCGTGAAAACTTCTAGCACATCCTTAATCAAATCTGAGAAAATAGAAGTCATACAATGCTGAAATATAGCAAGAGCATTGCACAATCCAAACGCCATGCGCCTGAAAGCAAAGGTGCGATAAGAACACATAAAAGTAGTTTTTTCCTGATCATCCGGGTGTATAGAGATCTGAAAGAACCCGCTATACCCATCAAGGAAATAGTAATACTTTTTACCTGACAACTTTTCAACCATCTGATCAATAAACGACAATGGGAAATGATCTTTCCTAGTGAAGAAATTCAGCTTCCTATAGTGTATATACATCCTATGCCCCATTATTGTTCTAGTGGGTATCAATTCATCTTTGTCGTTATAACTACAGTAATACCCCCTTCTTAGGAACACAATGCATAGGTGAAACCACTTACTTTCAGAAATCGGAAAGATAACATCAACATCTAGCAACATAAGTATTTCTTTGCTAGACTGCGATTCATCCTCTAGGTGTATCCTATGGGTGCAAAAGTTCGGGGATATTCCTCTAATATCTTTAAGGGTATATCCTATAGCCTTCCTAAATCGTTTAAGCTAGTCAATAGCATGCTCAATTCTTCATCACTCAAAGCATCATTAACTATTACTGGATAAGGGTAATTAGGGCCCAGAAAAGTGTACCTTAGCCCTGCAAAAAGTGGTTTTTGTTCCACTTTATGTGCCTATAGCTCAGACCAGTCATCACTAACTGTGGTGCATTCGAGTACTTGCAACTCGAGTTTCAAGATCAAGTCCAGCGGAGATACAGTCGAACGTAGGCTTATGATGTGTGTGATTTTTGATGGTTTTAGAGTCTTGTTTTAGGTTGTTTTGCATCTGTTTAGATTTTCCAATTACTTAGGTCTTTTTAGGTTTGTTTTGCTTTCTTTTCATTTGCATTTGGAGTTTGGAGTTTATTCTAGGTAAAGGAGCAAAAAGGATCTGAAAATAGAGCTAAGGATAATTGGATCAGCTATTAGGCAAAAGAAGTCATGCAAACTTGGATCGTTGCCTCGTAGATCGCAAGGCGAGGACTACTCGGAACGCTCAGGAAAATATGCCTCAGTCACCAGCCTCAACCTATCTGCTGCGAGGGAAGACAAGTCTATTACACTCAGATCATTCACTCAGCCTCAACCCCTGAGGGCGAAGACCAGAACCACTCCTCGGTGCCCAAGCTCACGCAAGAACTCCGAGGGCAAGATTCTGGTTGACCGACTTAGGTCGGTTTAACCATTAGGTTATGCAAATGACCCTATAAATACCTCTTAATCACTATTTTATCTTTTGATCTGTTGTTTAGCCGAAAAAACTCTCTCTATTTTGTTGGTGCTTTCATTTATGCTTTGATTAAGGTACTTTGATGATTATGCTTTGCTTTGAATGGAATGATTTTACATTGATCTTCATCTTTACTTTTTGCTCTTTACTTTATTGTTCTTTATGTTTATGCAAATGAGATCTCCTCTGATCCTCCACTCTCAAGCCATGAGACATGAGTAGATCCTTGTGGATCTCGAGGATGGGGAGATCGGAGGTGAATCAACCGATTCCCTCGCCGTGCAAAAATGATCTAACTCCTATCTCTTCTCATATGGCTAGGCTTAAGGCTGATCTCTCCCTGATCAAGAGAGATCTGATTTGGGCCATGACCTAAGGCTAGTGCCAAGGGAATCGGAGAACAAGTGCCATGTGAGTGATGGTTTGATCCACCAAGGAGAGATCTAGCATGTAGATCGGCTATTAGATGTATTGGGCTGAACTTTAAGCTTCTGATTTAGCATGATCATTGCTAGCGCCGTAATGGATCAGCTAGATTGGTTAGAGATCTTCACCATGAGAATGGGTTGATCTAGGCTTTTCCCGGTCTAGGGATCGCTCTATTTAGCTCGGCAAGGTCGGATCAGCGAGTTTACCACCAATCAAACCCTCCCTATCCTCTAGATATATGCTTTTAACCTTAGTTTCATTCATTGCAATTATCCTCTTCTGTTTTCTATGTGTTTTTCTGTTTTGAATGCTTAAATTCTGTTTTTATTTTGTCCTCTAGTCTATTTTGTCCAATTAGCTAGATTCCAAGCTCATTAGATAACATAGCCTATCTTTGTGACAGATTGATAGGTTGCCTGAACTAGGAACTAGTAGTAGTTAGGTTGATTACAAGCAACTCTTGAGTATTGGTTCGACAATTCCCATTACTTACCCTATGCTTCAATGATTTGATCTCTTAGATTAATAACCTTGCTATCAAATTGGCGCTGTTGTCAAATCAATTTTTGCTTGTTCCAATTTATAATTTGCTAGTCTTAGGATCAGGTTTAGTGTTATTACTATTATCACTTGTCTGTGTTTCATTCAGCTTGGATCGATAAGGACCAAGCTCCAATCCTATGGACAAGTCGTTGTTTCTATCCTTGCAGGCCTCGCAGGTATTCCTCGACAGCCGAACCCGAGGACACCACAAACAACCTGAGCTCAACGTCTGTACTCGCTGTAAAGCCCCTCGTTCAGGAAACTTCACACTCCTCTGTATTTGCAGGCCTCCCAGGTATTCCTCGAGGGCTGAACGCGAGGGTAGCACATAAACAACTTAAACTAGACGTCTATACTCACTGTCTAGTCTTGAGGTTAGGCAACTTTGCCTCCCTCAACTCAACTACTCAACATGGACACTACACTTCCATCCGAGGAAATAATGGGTATGCTACATGCCATAAAGAGGGGACAACAAGCAGAAGCTGGTGCACTCACACAGAAATTTGCTGAAATTCATGATCAAATTCATAGCACATATCTGAAGCTTGAGAGCTTCAACGCAAGACTTTAGCAAGTTGAACAAATACAAGCAAATCCACTACTTGCTCTGCATTCTGCCCAGCTCCCCGCATGTTCCCCTCGCAGCCGAATACAGCGAGGACAGCCGATGATCCTAGCTGAAAATGATGATGTTAAGGACTGTATGGTTAAAGAGAGGAACGGTAGTTTACTCAAAGAATACACTACCCAACATGTTACCTTAGGGAATGACAAAGAGCTTCCTCCACAAGCTGGGATGGTTGCTAACACTGAGGACAGTGTGATTCATGAAGGGGGGGGAGAAAAAAATGCTCAACTCGTCTCCAATAGCTAGCCTCAACACTCCACCTTGCCATACACATGGCCGAGGCCAGCCTACGAGTGCCCAAAGATCTGCAGCTCCAAAGGATCCAAGCAAATTGCATACTAAACCCTTTAAAACCCCCTCAGGTTCTTATGGTTAAGAGCAGCAAGGCTAGTGGTTACTACAGAAAAATACCAATATTTGAGGAGGTTGTTGATGGGGAAAGCCTTAGAGCCATGTTTTCCTGCAATGAGATAGCAAATCTGCCTCCTAAGGAGCTGAACAACCCTCCACCTTTGGATTTTGGACCTGATATAATCTTGCAACCAATCAGAGTTGTAGATGGTGCAATGGAGTATAAAGTAAAGAACTGCAAGCATACCAAGCCATTTGCTAAAGTCAAGCAGCTCCTCTTCTCAATTCACAAATCAAAGTGGTCAGGGCCCTTCAACATCAAACAGCCCATGCCGTGTGGAGCCATTACTTTGGTTACCAAGAAAGGAGAAGACCTTCCAAAAAACGGACAGAAAGTCAAGCGCTTTATGGTTGTTGGAAAAATTATTGAGGAGACTCCAATCCCCCTCTCTAAACCATCCTAAGCCAACTAGGTGTGAAGAGTAGAGCTTGAGACTATAAACAAGCTCACTTCGGAGGAAGTCCCATGTCTATCCCTTTACTTTTAAGAACTTTTTATTTGCTTTAAGTACTTTGGTTTTTATGTTTAGTTTTTGGAACAATTATATTTTCTTTATGCTTGGAGTGTGGCATGGTTGTCTTAGTTTCAGGTGGAAATAGGACCATAAACGATCCAAGTTTTGGCCTCACATATGGCCCTCGCATGTATAACCACGAGGAGATAACATTTTGGCTAAAAACAACAGCCCTTGCAGCTGACAAGCGAGGGTGTGGTGCGAGGAGTGTTCAACTTCTGCCTTGAGTATCACTCATGGACCTTCCCGTGCCACAAAGAGATAATGAACCACGAGGAGAAAACGCGAGGATGGTATCTAGTCTTTAGATAAGGTGCCTCGACCATGGAACTGCGAGGCCTCACTACGAGGGACATCATAATGCATCCAAAAGTCTTGCATAAGGCTCCAAAAAGGTACCACTCCGCTCCTTTCATTGTATATACCGCATTCCATAATTAGCCTTGTTGACCTTGGATCCTCTTCTAAGCTTTCATACACACAAGGGACTGTGCGATTTAAGTATTGGGGAGGGTCCTAGGAGTTACTGACCTTGCGTTTTGTGATCTTAGTTTGTCTTTCATGCATATTACTTAGGTTGTAAAAATCCGTTTAGATTTTTCTTTGTTGCATTTGATTGTT
>OVBA01002575.1:0-33323 GCA_900406435.1 Lepidium aucheri | reverse complement strand
AATAAAAAATATCTATATATATATATACAAAAATGTAATATATATATATATAATATAAAAAGAAAATATCTATTATAAATATAAAATAAAATTTTATATATATAACAAAATAATGTATATATTAAGAAAATATATATTATACATATTTTGCAATTTATTGATTAGGTAGATTTTTGTTGTGACCAAAACAAAAAAAACTAGATTTTCAAAAAAGAAAGAAAAATATATATCAAACTTATAACGTAAACATCTGTCTCATTTATAATTTTCTTATATAAATATAATACAGTATAAAATATAATATGTACTTATTATTAAAAAGTAAAAAATTATGGTTTTCGAAGTATACCGCATCTAATTGGTGAGATTTGCGGATTTGTATTTTTCACTTGATAACAAAAATGGTTTATGGTTTTCCAAAAAACGCATATCTATTACATTTTGCTGTGATTGGTAACAATTTAACTTTTTCTTCGAAATCTGTCCCGCATATTAAAAAACACACTTAACAATCATAGTCTTAATAAATATCAAAGCCCATATGTTATTTTATTTATTTGCCATTTTCTTTTTCGCGTATGTTCAATATACTCTCTCTCTTTTTTAATACTTGATGTTTTAGAGATTTCACATATATTAAAATTTTTTTGGAATGTCTTATTTAGCCTTATTTATTGTTAGAAAATACCAAGAAAAATATTAATTATAATTAAAACTAAATAAATAAATAAGGATAAAATTAGAAATGTTGAGTCAAATGTGTATTGGGAAGTGAAAACATCAACCTTTAAAAAACAATTTTTTTTTCCATAACATCAACTAATTAGAAACGGAGGGAGTACTAAATAAAAAAATCCAACGAAATTATCATAGCAAATATTGCTTTCTTCATTGTAAATATTGTTTCCTCTTTCTCTCGTTCTCTTTTTTTTTTCTCTTTAATTTCAAATTTCTCCCTTCATCTACCTTTTTCTTTTCATTTCTTCTTTTCTGCAACAATTCACAAAGTATATCACCCATAATCCTTCATTGCATTTGCTAAGAGGCTTTTTGCTCTAGATTCGTTTTCTTGCATGTGAGCCCGCCATATAAACCTGTATAATTTTTGGATGTTATCTATGTTTCTCGATGTTTTGATCTTCATACCATCTTATTCTCGTCTCACTTCTCTATTGTGAAACCCTTGTTCTCGCTCTTGTCTGTTTCCTTCCAGATTTTTGAAACCCTCGTTCGTGATCTAAGGTTTTGTTTGTTATAGACTGATAAAATATTGAACATATTTTCCAATTATTGGGATTCTTACTTGCGATTTTCTGTTATCTTCTTCGGATTTGAAAAATCATCTTTCCTCATCTAGGGTTTTTTTGTTTGTAGACTGATTAAATCATTTTTGTTGCTTTCTTTGTTTTTACATGCGAACTCGGTTTAGTTTATCTCACTCTTATCTGTTATTTACAGTCTCTTTCTGGATTTGAGAAATCATAGTTTGTCATCTAGGGTTTTTGTCTGCTATAGACATATATATGCCCTTTTTACATCCACTCTGATTCCTGATATTGGTGTTTTTTTTGTATTTGGTGCCTCTAACTTACCTTTCTTCTTGTTTCCAGTCCCAAAATATTGCGTAATTTCCCTTAAAGAGTATGTTTCCCTCGTCTCGTTCAGACATTGACTTTCTGCTCTGCCTTCCTGGTTATTCGTAGTTGATAAGTATCCTCGGGATTGTAGAATCAATTCTTCTGCCAAATCCGAGTTCCTACTTGATTTGGTCGAAGTATTTGAGGGCACTCTTGAGTTAGGATTTTTGTTGGAATCATCATTTGGTAGACTCTTCAGGTTGCTCGTCCGGTGATGCTATTTTTACCGTATGCTACTCCATTTATTGTTATGTCGTTTGCTTGTAGTCGAATCACCAAACGAGATGTGGTTTGTATTTAGGGAACGTCCATGTAGATTCTCTGTTAGATAATTTGCACTCCTCATAGTCGTTAACTGCGGCCGTGATATTGACTCTGCACATGTTGCCTAGATGCAGCCTCTATCGGAAGGAGAGGCACCTTTCCATGACCAACTAATGGGTACAACATGAGAAGTTGAAGTTGAGGAAGTAGTGCATTGGTTTAAACCGGACAGACTTTTGCCTCCTCAAAGACATGTTGATGTACCTCATATCGGTTTTTAACTCAATAATTCACATGTTTTTAGAGTCTTTGTTAGTATTTTAGAGTATTTGCAGGTACAAAATAGGCTAAATTTGGATTATGCACTCAAAACATGGATTGGAGCAACTTGAAACAATTATGGCATTTTTACAAGACTTTAGGATCGATCAATCTACACCTTGATCGATCGATCCCTCTCAGCATCAGAAGTTGCACACGAGCTGAAGATCGACCAGCCCCACTTGATCAATCAGTCTCCTTGTCACCACGATTTGTGTCCGACTTGAGGAACAACCTTGCGTCCCAGGATTGACCGTTCTAGCCCTTCGAACGATTTGCGCCCGACTTGGAGCTCGACCAGGTTCCACTGAGATTAATTGATCCGCACTTGGATTGATCGATCCTCGAGGCTACGAAGAAAAACCTAGTTTTCCTTATTTTATACCAACACGTTACACTTATATAATTAGATTTTTAGAATTTTAGATGATATTCTAAGCACACTTTTATGGTAGAGAACTCTTGTAAGCTTGGGAGAAGAATTCATCCTCAACCTTGAGAAGTTTTTGGAACCCTTATTTACTTTTGCATTCTATTATGTTTTCTTCTTTATATATTACTATGTCTACTGTGATCATGTCTGAGTAGTTCTCTTATCAAGTTTAGGATTTTCTAGGGATTTAGGAATCACAAATTAGGAGAAAATAGGGTTTGAATTTTGTGTGTTCTCCATCTAAGACTGTGTTTAATGGTTAGGTTAGCCTGATCACCTAGTATATGATCTTAGATTGTTTAACTCTTCAAAAGCTTGTTAGATGCCTGAACTAGCTTAGATGAACAACTAGTCTTTAACCAACGAAAGCTGATGTTAAGGCTAGTTGTAAACCAATCAGACCAATTCATTAATGCATGTTTACTTCTCTAGGACCAAACGACAATTTAGGGTTTTAGGTTTTTGGACATAGTAGTCAACACCAGGACAGTGGGTTTGCGATAGATTTATGTTTGAGTTGAGAGTTGGTTGAATGTATGCCCTAAATAGTTTCCTGATTTGATTTCCTATTTTATAATGAATTTCTGATGCATGATGTTTTTTAATATCGAATATTAAATCGAATATTTTCCTTAAGTTGTTAGTTACAATTAGTCAACATAGTTTTGATTTAGCTTGAATTATAATTAAGCAATCGATAGTATAATCTTTGGTTCTTGTGGATTCAATCCCTAAATACTACACTGATTTAGCTTTTATCTTCATATCATTTGCTTATCAAATCCCGATACATTTTATAAATTGGAGAACATCAACTTCTAAGCTAGGCATTGTGTCCTTTACGTACTTGTTCTTTGCTTTAGGGTCTTTGATTTCTGGGTTCAAGCATCTTATGCAGGTATTGTGATTGATGGAACCCAACTAAAAGGCAAATTCAAATTTGTTTTGTTGCCACTTGGTGCCAGGTGGGGAACATACAGATTTTCCTGCTAGCTTTTGGTATTATTGATGGAGAAAACAAGAAAGGCTGGTCTTGGTTCTTCATCAACTATAGAGTTTTTTCCCTAACAGACATGACATTTTGTTGAAACAAGTATATCTTCTATCTCGACATGACAACTAGTCCTCTTACTTCTTATTCCACTTTCTCTGAGTATGTTGGTGACTCTGAGACTATCTCCGACGTGCCTCAGAGAAAATTGGTTGGGACTGGGGTTTCTAGGTGGAGAAAGTCGTGAGGATTGAGTGCCGCATGGCTTGATGAACTCCGGCGAGTCTGCAATTTTCCAGAGGGTGTTGTTACCCAGGTGGCTGGAGAGGATCAGTCTCCCAAAGATGCTCCACCGGGATGGCTTGGCACTTATGCCATCTACTTCTCTGAGTGCCATCTTCGATTTCCCATTCCTAGTTCTCTCTTTTCAGTCATTCATTCTCTAAATCTCTCTTTTCGTCAAATGTGTCAGTCGTTTCTTTGTGTCGTCCTCGCTCTCTTGGTTTGAGGTGCTTAGACCGGTGTTTCCATTGAGGCTCACGAGCTCCTTATCTTTTACACCATCAAACAGAACCCGGGCTGCAAGGCCATGTATCTCTCTACCCGCTGTTCCCGGAAGGTTCTCGACGGTCTTCCCGACAAGGACACGCATTGGGTGTCAAAGTGCTTTTTCTTCAAGCTCTCTCCGGATTCGATTAGGGAATTTGACCCCAATTATATTATTTGGAATTGGAGAGACAAATCCGGTTGACAATACATATATATTTTTATACCTGTCTGCTTTCTTACCGTGCCTAGTTCCTTACCTCTTTTTTTTTTTTGCAGAGTACCCCACTCCTGATCTCACTGTCGCTACGTCCGCTATTTTGGATAAGTTGATACGTCCGCTATTTCTGCGATTCGAATTAGGCGTCATCTAACTTTTGTAGCGATCATTCCTGGTGATCATGTTGGTTAGTTTCGTTTTTCAGCGACTTCTCCTTTTCCCCTTCTTCTTGTATATATATTTTTCGTATTTTGGTGCACAGCTAACCAGCATTTTCCTTCTTCCATCCGTGTTTGCGCTTCCACTTCTTCTCAAGCGCCTTGATCGAATGAGATGCCTATTTCGGCTCTGAAGAGGAAGAAAACTATTAAGGAGGAGAAATCCGGTCGAGATGATAGTCTCCGCCTTCAGGGAGTTGGTGCTTCCTCTTAGGTGTCGGCCTCTCATCCAACTTCTGATTCCAACGTGGTCCTTCTTGCGAAACGCTCTTGTCGTGATAGGCAAGCCGGGACTTTGGCTGAACTAGCCTTGGCCCCATCTGCTGCTGATGCCAGGCTGCGCCCTCCTGAGATCGAACTCCTGAGGTATCGCAACAGCGATATTGCTGCTCGGAATCACGCTTTGGAGGAAGAAAAGAAAGCTATTGATTCTCGCTGGTACAAGGTTCTCGACCACATCTCCAAGAAGTGGTCTAGAAAGGACGTGGAATGGCAAGTGAGCGTTGATATTCGTGAATTCGAATCCAACCTCGTGCTTATCGATGAGTTTGAATATGAGGACTTTGACGCTGCTAATGAGAAGACTTCACTTCAGGAAAAGCTGGTGTCGGCGAGAGTGCAGTATAAGGAAGAGCCCGACCTGGTTGTAAACGAACTGCCCTTCCCGGATTTATTCCCTGGGGCTAAGACCATGGTCGAAACTCCTCCGGTTGATCCCTCCAGTTACTTCATCGAAGACACCTGTCCCCCTCGTGATCCTGCAGCTGTTATTATCGACCCGAAGGACTCTGTCGCTGAAGATGTCGATCCCAAGGACTCTGTTGTCGACGAGATTGCCGGTGCAGATGCTCGCGCTACGGATATCGTACAGGGGGGTCAAGTCTAAGGAATTTCTTTCTCCGTCTTTCCCTTTTCTCTCTTTTAAGAAAAGACTTTTTACTTTGGATATTTTATGGGTGTAATCATAACTTTTGCTTCTTTCGTCATTTCTCATATTTATTTGGTGTTCCTGCCAAAAGGGGTAAAAATATTTTTATTAGAAAGGGCTGGACTTGTCTATGTACGAGCTGCCTACGTATTCCACCATCAGAATCAAGCCCATGCGTAGTTCTTTATTTCACATTTAAATATAATAATACTTTAAGTTTATAACATTCTAAGGCTGTAGTTCTGCTCTGCCTGTTACGTGGTCTCGTAGTTGGTAGACTCCATCTTTTAGCACGCTTGAGATTTGATACGGTCCTTCCCAATTTGTTCCCAGTTTCCCAGCATTTAGTTCTTTCGTATTTTGGAACACCTTCCTTAGGACCAGGTCTCCCTCCTTGAACGGCCGTGACCTCACCTTAGAGTTATAGAATTTTGCTACTACTTGGTTGTAGTTTTGCATCCTCAAGGCGGCCTGATCCTGTTTTTTGTCTATTGTATCGATGTGATCCTCCAGTGCTTCGTCGTTGGTGTTGGGTTCATCGATCATCCCCCTTCTTAGACTTGGGATACTAAGTTCGGCTGGTACCAATGCTTAGACTCGGTAAGCCAACGTGAACGAACTTTCCTTTGTTGCTCTTCGCGGGGTGGTTTGGTAAGCCCATAGCACTGAGTGTAGCTCATCCGACCAGCTTGATTTCTTTGAATTTAGCCTTTTCTTCAAGTTTGACAATATTGTCTTGTTGGTAGCTTCCGCTTGTCCATTTCCCTGGGGTAGTGCGATGTTGACGAGGTTAATCAAATTTCAAGTTCTTCGCATAATCTTTTTACCTGATGTGATATAAGGTTGGTCCCGTTGTAAGTGACGATTTCGCCTGGGATTCCGAATCTGCATATGATGTTCCACCAGATGAATTCCCGCACTTGGGGGCCTGTCAGTTGCTGGAATGGTTCTGCCTCGATCCATTTGGTGAAGTAATCAGTTGCAATTAGAACGTAGCGGAAGCGCTTCTTTCCGGACGGTTCTAGTGGCCCGACGACGTCCATGGCCCAGCGCCTAAAGGGGTATAGAATTACTATTTGCCCTATTTTTTCGCTTGGAATATGTATGAAGGGAGCGTCTTGTTGGCATTTTTGACACCGTTTTGAATAATCTTCACTGTCTTTTACCATCGTCGGCTTATAGTATCTCTGTCTTTTGACCTTGAACGCCAGTGCTCGCCCTCCGGAGTGGTTTCCGCAGACTCTGAATTGAACTTCGGCCAGGATTTGAGCTGCTTCATCATTGGTTGTGCACAAAAGGCAAGGTCTCGCTACGTTCCTCTTGTAGAGTCGTCCATTTATAATGCAGAATCGTGCACTCCGGGTCTTTAGCTTACTTGCCTCCCACCGATCTTTGGGACCATCCCATCAGAGGTGTACTGCATAATAGGAATCCAGTATTATGGGTTTGCGGTTAATCTAGCCTCGTGTCTTTGTTAGTCGTCGTCCTTTTCTTGTTGAGTTATAGCCAACACTTCCCCTGGTATTTCTATGCTACGTTTTTCTAGATACTCTACCTGGATTACTCGCCTTACTAGGAATTATGACGTTGACACAAGCGCCGCCAGGGAGTCAGCCGCTGCATTTTTTGCTTGGGGTATCCTTTCCAGCTCGAACTTTTCAAATTGCGATGCCGTATGTTTGACGAGTTCCAGAAATGCGTTCATCCTGGCGTCCTTTGCCTCGTATTCGCCATGGTACTGGCTGGTTACTAGTTGGGAGTCGGTATGTGCTTTTAAATGTTTTATCCCTATTCCTGCCACAATTCACAGTCCGGCAAGCAAGGCTTTGTATTCAGCATCGTTGTTTGAGGCCTGATAACCTAGTCGGTAGGTGCTCTCGATTAATTCACCGCTAGGCGAGGTTAACCTCAGCCCATACCCTGATCCGTTTTGAGAGGACGATCTGTCGACATGAACCGTCGAGGCCTTCTAGTTGACTTCCATGTCGTTTGCTCCTCTGTAGATTTCAACGATAAAATCCGCAAGGACTTGGGACTTCATACTCGTGCGGGTTTGATACTCGATATCATACTCGCTGATCTTGATCGCCCATTTAACGAGCCGTCCTGATTTGCTTAGACTATGGAGGATCATGCGTAGCGGTTGATTCATCTTTACCACGATTGTGTGTGATTGAAAATACGGTCAGAGTTTCCTCGCAGCTCTTACTAACACCAGGGATATCTTTTCCACTAATGGGTATCGCTTTTCGGGTTCCGTTAAGGAATTGCTCACGTAGTAAATTGGCTGCTGCTCTCCTGCTTTTGAGCGTACTAAGACCCTGCTCACCGCTGTCATCGACACCGCAAGGTAGAGGTAGAGCTCTTCTACTTCTTCTGGTTTTGCCAAGATTGGTGGTGTTGCAAGATAAGTTTTTAATTCTTCAAAGGCTTTTTGGCATTTGTCGTCCCAGGCGAACTTCTTGTTGTCCTTATGAAGTTTAAAGAATGGCAGGCATTTGTCGGTTGATTGTGACACGAAGCGGTTCAGTGTTGCTATACTCCCAGTTAGCTATTGGACTTCCTTCTTCGTTCAAGGTGGGCGCATATTTATTAGTGCGCTTATCTGGCATGAGTTAGCCTCTATTCCTCTTTTTGTTACTAGATATCCCAAGAACTCTCTGGATGATACTCCGAAAGCGCATTTAGCCGGGTTTAGCTTCATTCCAAACTTGTTGAGGATATCAAAGCATCGGCGTAGTTGCCCGACGTGATATCTTGCGTTCGCTGACTTAACCAACATGTCATCGATGTACACCTCCATGGTTTCTCCCAATTCTTCCGAAAACATGAAATTCACCAGTCGTTGGTATGTTGCGCCCGCGTTTTTGAGTTTGAATGGCATTACGCAGTAGCAATAAGTCCCTTGTTTGGTTATGAAGGATGTTTTCTCTTCATCGTCTGGGTGCATGAAGATTTGATGGTAGCGTGAGAAAGCGTCCATAAAGGACATTAACTGGTTTCCTGCAGTTGACTCCACCACTTTGTCGATCTGCGAGAGCGGATAGCTATCTTTTGAGCATGCTTTGTTGAGATTGATGAAATTTACACATACCCTCCATTTCCTGTTCTTCTTTCGTACTACTACCGGGTTTGCCAACCACTCGGGGTACTTTACCTCTCTTATCGCCTCCATCTTTAGTAGCCGTTCGACCTCATCATGGACTGCTTTAGCTTTGTCTAGACCAAGTTTCCTTCGTTTTTGCTTTACCAGCTTGTAGGTTCAATCGATGTTTAGCTCGTGTGTTGTCACTGACGGGTTGATTCCCTTCATATCCTGTGGGGTCCAGACGAATGTTGCTGCGTTTTCCCTGAGGAATTTCTCCAGATCCTGACGAATTGTGGGGTCCAAATCTGCTCTGATGGTTAGTTCTCTGTTGGGGTGATTTGGATCAACGACTATCTTGATGGTTTTGATCTCTTCTGGCCTTTGGTTAGCGAGGTCGTCCGTCTTGTTACCGGCGACTGGTAGGTTGTCGGTTAATTGTTACAAAGTCTGCCCTCGAGTTTGTTTGAAGTTTTCCTGATAGCATCGTCATGATGCGGCCTTGCTGCTATATATGATTCCCTCTCCGTCATTTGTTGGGAACTTCACGCACTGGTGATATGTTGATGCTACTGCTTTCATTGCGTAGAGCCAGGGTCTTCCGAGGATTGCATTGAAAGGTGCCGGTGCGTCCAGTACCATGAAGTTTGTTATCTTTCTGACCCCGAAAGCAATTACCGGCAGTTGGATTGTTCTCATTGTCATTTTGGTGTTATCGGAGAAACCTGTCAACGTTGTTTTTCCTCCTACCAGCACGTTATCTTCTAGGTCCATTCTTTTAAAAGTGTTGTAGAACAATAGGTCGGCAGAACTGCTAGTGTCGACCAGGATCCTTGCCATCTTTACTCCTCCAACGTCAAGCTCGATTATAAGCGCATCATCATGGGGTTTATCGAGATGCGCTGTTTCGCTTTTCTTAAAGGTTACGGTCGTAATTTCATCTTTTCGACTTGCATTTGAGCTTGGAGGTCGCATCTCTGCTTTGTGTTGATGTGCTTTTATGGAGTTGACTGAAATCCCGCAATATTAGATCCTCCTATGATGACTCCGACTCGAGGCTTGGTGGACTCCTTGTTTTTTCCCACCTCAACGGTTTCTTCTTCCTTGGTCGTATTCTTATCCCGCTTTCTGCATTCCCCATCGTTCTCCCATTCCTTCTTCATTCCTTCCCCAAATTTTCCTTGTTCCTTAAACCACTTCACCACTTTGCACTCTTCCAGCATGTGGCCGTGTGTTTGGTGGCAGTCGCAATATTTCGACATATCCAGCGGTTTTCTTTTTTTAAACTTCCCAATTGAGAATGAATGGCGGCATATTGCTATTTTCTCATTCTCGGGTCGGCTGTTGCTTTGAACTTTGCTTGTTACTGACTGCACTTTCGTAGTTTCCTTCTTCTCAAAGCGCTTCCGTGTCTCCTCGGGGCGCTTGAGCTTGGATCTTCGCTCTTCCCAATTGATGAAATGAGTTGCTCTATGCAGTGCGTCGTCTAGCGAGCTAGGAGGCCAGACTGTCAGATCCTGGCTGAATGTCGAGGCATGCCATATCCCTCTTTTTAGGGCGATAAATGTCATGTCGTCAGAGACGTTAACAGTCTTTGATTTAATTTCTTTGAAGCGTGCTATGTAGTCCCGTAGCGGTTCAAACTTCATCTGGGTTAAGTTGAGTAGGCTGTCAATAGTGGTACTGTATGAAGATAGAGTAGTGCTTTAGGAACACCTCCGCGAGCTGCTCGAATCCGTCTATAGACTCTCTTGGCAAAGTCAAAAACCAATCCAGGGGGGGACCGATCAGATTTTCAGAGAAGAACTTACAAAAGCCCGCGTCTCGTTTGTCACCCTCAAGGTGAGTTTGATCAACTGCAAGTCAGAATGATTTTATATGCGCTATAGGGTCCGTATTCCCTTGATATTATGGAAATTTTATTTTTCTGACATCGTGAATGCGGGCTCCTCTGATCCTTCTTGTGAATGGTGTATGTCGCGTTTGCTCGATCACGTACTAAATTTCTGGCACTATTGATATAGCGCGGTGTAGTTCAGAGTGTATGCTTGCATACTCCTACTGTGTTTTCTTCATCATTTGTCGGAGCTCGCCTATTCCCAGAATATCTTCTATTTGGTGTCCCGTTTGGGATCCTTCCTCCGGTGACCCTGTCCATTGTATTTCGTTTCGAAGGTCGCGGCATGCGGTCTCTGCTTGGGCCAGTCGCTCCTTTAGACTTCTCATGTGAGTTGATCCTATTGGTGACTCCTCTCGTATCTCATCCTGCAAGGTCGTTTCGTCGTGCTGCTATTGAACCAAAGGGTCCGCCCACGCTACTGGCCGATTTGTTCTGTCCCCGCTTTCTGGTGCGCGCATCCCCTGCAGGATTCTGTTAGGGTGCTCTCTTGGAGCGGTATCCTGTCTGGTGGTGTTTCGTGAGTTTCTGGCGTTAACGACCATTTCTTGAAGCTCCTCGAGTTATCTTCTAAACTCCTTATTCTGTCGCCGGGCTTGGAGTTGTCGCTCCTGATTTCTTAACTCGCTCTGCCGCACCTGCTCCATTGCCGTTGAGGCCATTTCCCTTAACTCCATGCAAGATTGTCGCTGATACGTGGTTGTTCGAGATGGTTTTGTTAGGACGATGTTTCCCGTGTCATAGGTCGCTTCGGGTTCTTCGTGTACCCTTGTTTGCTCTCCGGTGGCATCTGTCAAAGTTCCTATGTCTCTCATCGTCGGTGATAAGTCTTGACTTTCTGCTTATTTTCGTTTCGTAAAGATGTGACTTCTTGTTCGGTGTCCCCACAAATGGCATCAATTTGTTGATACTTAAATAAGTTGTAATCTAAGATCAACAAAATACAAGTAGAAAATCTTTTGGGTGTTAAATAAGAGTGTATTATTGTACTCGTTTCTCGAATTATCTTGTGTCCCTTTTACAGTTTCATCTCTTTATTTATACATGATATTTATCCTTGATTGATTTGATCTCCATAAATATTGATTGAGTTCGAATTTCCTTTTATCGCCTTATTTTCCGTAATTTACTCAGTCTGCTGATTTCGTAATTGATTCAGCTCGTCTATTCTGTATCAGCTCGTCAATCCTGTATTTCTTGCCAATTATCATAAATGTCGTTTCAACCCATCAGGTTTCACCTCGCGATGCGGATCACGTCGTCCGTCCGACTTTTAGGCTAAGACTCTTTATAAGTTTCTTTGTATTAATGGGCTCACCTTCATTTGGATATCACGAGTTATCTATTAAGCATGTCATTCTAATATTTTATAACCAAATCTAAGGTAAAAACAGTAAGAAAGCTTGTGGTAAGTAAATAATATGAATTCCCCAAAAGGAAGGAGCCAAAACCACCGAAGACTAAGTAACATGACTAGAACTAGCATCACACATTTCACTCGTAGATAACGATAAGGTTCATGGAATTATCTTCCACATGTAATTTTTCTAGAGGTCTAATCCGATAAGGGTCTCAATACCTTTCCTTGAGCCTTTGTAGCCGTTACCAAGTAAAATTAATCTCACACATATCCACACTCAAAATCCAACGGTCTAAATCCTATTCAATTCCAATCTCATGACTCCTAGACTGTCCGATTACTCCACTTGTTCCCATGGTTGATATCTTTATATAGATGACCAAAGCAATATACCAAGCTAAGTCACACAAACGAGTGAAGAAGAAAAAGAGAAAGCACAAAAATGGCTTCCTCTATGCTATCTTCCGCTACTATGGTCGCCTCTCCGGCTCAGGCTACAATGGTCGCTCCTTTGACCGGACTCAATTCCTCTGCTGCTTTCCCTGCGACTCGCAAAGCTAACAACGACATTACTTCCATCGCAAGCAACAGCGGAAGAGTTAATTGCATGCAGGTAACAATGCTCTCTTCTCTATTTTCATTCACCAAGTTAGTTTTAACTCAAAAAATTTAAGAGCTAAGATGTTATTGAATTACAATTATAGGTGTTGCCTCCAGTTGGAAAGAAGAAGTTTGAGACTCTCTCTTACCTTCCTGACCTTAGCGATGTTGAATTGGCTAAGGAAGTTGACTACCTTCTCCATAACAAGTGGATTCCATGTGTTGAATTCGAGTTGGAGGTAATTACTCTTAACAATTGAACATAACATAATCTAGATAGATCTCTTTATCTTTTTATAAATTAGAAATCTTGATCAAAATAGTCTAAATAGTGATTGTAACATGTGTGTGGTTTAATATTATAGCACGGATTCGTGTACCATGAGCACGAAAGCACACCAGAATACTACGATGGACGTTACTGGACAATGTGGAAGCTTCCATTGTTCGGATGCACTAACTCAGCTCAAGTGTTGAAGGAAGTACAAGAGTGCAAGAAGGAGTACCCCAACGCCTTCATTAGAATTGTTGGATTCAACAACAACCGTCAAGTCCAGTGCATCAGTTTCATTGCCTACAAGCCACCAAGCTTCACCAATGCTTAATTTGTTGAAATTCCCTGCTTTGATTTGCTTTGTGTAAACATCAAATTTTATCCTTTCACCTTTGAATTTATCATCTAAAGTTTTATTCTATCAAAATTTTCTCTCAAATGTCTTTTTTAATTTCGTATAAGATTTGGAACGATTCTTCATTCTGCTTTTGCTTCAGTTAAATTACGACAAAATAAGTTTGTAATGGATTAAGCTCTTGACTAAATCAATGAGACCAACCAACTTAAGACCAATGTTTCCCAACAGAAGTTGTAGCCGTTAATATCTGAAATGTGTATGAGAATCCCTCGAGAATTCTATCGAAAATTTCAGAGAGGAGTCCTCATAGATCTCGACGGCTAGTTTTAACATTGGTATCTTCGAACTTGGTAGATCTGATGCATTTTAAGTCTATATATTGCTCCCAACCGTTATATATGTCAAGAATCATCTGAAATTTGTCTACCATTGATTCTACAAATCTAATGTCCTTTCATTTCTTATGTCACATCAATGTCTGTCCAATCTTATTTCTCTTTCTAAATTCTTCCATCACTGTCAGGTGATACTATTATTTTCTGCTCGGAAATTAGTTATATCATCAGCCTTGGGGGATAGTCGCTGCTCACCTTCCTAACCAAATTTAAAATTCTGATAGCACCATTTTTGTCGGTTAGATATGATGTTCTCACTCACCCGGAAATCTGTTATCTCTTACAAGAATGTCAAACCACCACTGCATGCACTTGATCGTTTTTTTCGCTGGAATTGACGATTATCGTTCTTTCAACTAGAGTTCAAAGGTGTGTTCTCCTCTTCTGACACCAAAATGCTTCAGTGTGGCCCTAACGTCACCCCACGATGAGTTGGAAGCTCAAAAGAGCTAGCTGGATCTTTGCAAGTGGACCAACCCCAAGTTTGATATCACTTTGTTGAACCAGCCTGGTCAGCTTAATGCTTTTGGAGAGATCTCGTCTTTTCTAGTTTCCTTGTAGGAGTTTGTTATGGAGATACATTTAAAAGCTCAAATTTAAATGCACCAAGAAACTAGAGATTTGTTCCACTGCCTTCCATAGCCAAACAAAGTCAACATTAGACCAGTTTTTGAAAATTTTGAGCAGAAATTATCTTATTTAAGTTGGTACTTTAAAGATGAGATCCCCATGTTATTTCTAGTGAAGAGTCTATATATGTGCTATTTATGCAATTTTTAGAATATGTGAAATCACGAATTTTTCAAGCAAAAATTTCAAGCATATTCATGCAGCTTATACTGCCGAGATAATTTTAATGTAACTAACCTTGTGATAAAAAAAGTGATTAAATTCGTTAAAGAACACTAAAGGCAAAAGAATAACAACTCCTTGAACCTTTGATTCGTAATGTGCCATCGGGCAATTAGAAAACCACAGTACTTACCAATTTGGACAATGATTACATCATCGCATTGAACCTGAGTATTGTTTCTCCAGTTCCAAATCTAATTTCTCTTTTATCGATAGTTTATTCTGAGAGATCAAACCAATCTTTATTCGAGATACGACCTTGTTTTGTCTACCTGCTACTTGCAACATTAATTAAAAATAGCTTTTTTTTATAGTTAATTATTTTTCAAAAAAGCTATTGTCAATCAAAAATTGCGATTCCACATGTTATTTACTAATTATTAAAAAATTATGGAATGATAGATTAATGATTTAGCAGCTAAGCTTGTTGGATGAAAATATACAAATACAAATTGTATTCCACATTTACGTTTAGCTATGCTTTAGAAATTTTCAAATATTTTTTCCCAATTTCATTTATTAAT
This sequence comes from Lepidium aucheri, assembly GCA_900406435.1. Lineage (NCBI taxonomy): Eukaryota > Viridiplantae > Streptophyta > Magnoliopsida > Brassicales > Brassicaceae > Lepidium > Lepidium aucheri. The sequence continues at coordinate 18,420 of OVBA01002575.1, read as the reverse complement.
CATATCATTCTATCTCATACCCAAATCCAAGGTAAAAGTGGTAAGTAAATAAATATTAATTTCTCGAAAGGAAGGAACCAAAATGACCGGAAAGTAAAATGACTAGAACTAGTAGCATCATCACACATTACTCATAGATAACGATAAGATTGATGAAGTTATCTTCCACGTGTCATGTTTCTAGCGATTCAATTCGATAAGGGTCTCAATACCTTACCTTAAGCCATTGCGGCCGTTACCAAGTAAAATTAATCTCACACCTATCCACACTCAAAATCCAACGGTTTATCCTATTCCACTCAGATCTCATGAATCCTAGACCCTCCGATTACTCCCAAGCCTTGTTCCGAATGTTAATATCTTTATATATAGATGACCAAAGCACTACACCAAACCTTAGTCACACAAACGAGTAAAGAAGATACAATGGCTTCCTCTATGCTATCTTCCGCTACTATGGTCGCCTCTCCGGCTCAGGCCACAATGGTCGCTCCTTTCACCGGACTTAAGTCCTCCGCTGTTTTCCCTGCGACCCGCAAGGCTAACAACGACATTACTTCCATCGCAAGCAACGGCGGAAGAGTTAACTGCATGCAGGTAACAACAATACTCTCTTCTCTATTCTCATTCACCAAATTAGTTTTAACTCAAGAATTTTAAGAGCTAAAATGTTATTGGAAACACAATTATAGGTGTGGCCTCCGATCGGAAAGAAAAAGTTTGAGACTCTGTCTTACCTTCCTGACCTTACCGATGTTGAATTGGCTAAGGAAGTTGACTACCTTCTCCGTAACAAGTGGATTCCTTGTGTTGAATTCGAGTTGGAGGTAATTACTCTTAACAATTGAACATAACATAATCTAGCTAGATCTCTTTATCTGTTTTGTAAATTAGGAATTTTGATCAAAATTGTCTAAATAGTGATTGTAACATGTGTGTTATTTAATATTATAGCATGGATTCGTGTACCGTGAGCACGGAAGCACACCAGGATACTACGATGGACGTTACTGGACAATGTGGAAGCTTCCATTGTTCGGATGTACTGACTCAGCTCAAGTGTTGAAGGAAGTACACGAGTGCAAGAAGGAGTACCCCAACGCCTTCATTAGAATCATCGGATTCGACAACAACCGTCAAGTCCAGTGCATCAGTTTCATCGCCTACAAGCCACCAAGCTTCACCAATGCTTAATTTCCCATCTTTGCTTTGCTTTGTGTAAACTTGAAAACTTTATCCCCACCACCTTTGATTTTATCATTCTGATTTTTTTTCCTTTTTTTTTTATAAAAACATCTATCTTCGGTTTTAATTTCCAGACTTAACTTTGTTTTTCCGGTTTGCGAGACATTTTCTATCGGATTCTCAAATGTCTGATGAAATAAATATGTAATGTTCTATAAATTTCTGAATTTGAATTGCATATGAACATAAAGAAAGAGGACAATGTGGCTTAAAATATGAAATTTTATAAATTTGAAGAACCATAATATGTCTAGTCTTTGAATTGTCGTTGGAAAGGCAATTATAAAAAATTAGATTCATATTCAATTCTTTGTCACACGATTAATAAGCTTTAGGTGAAGGATAACAATATCTCGAAGAAAGAGATGACCCACTAAAAATCTAGTGATGGATACATTTGTGGACGAGCCTTCTTTAAGATAGGATTCTGGATAAGAGTTTTGAATATTCATTTTTTTTTGTATTACTAAGTATATTCCAGCATCTTAGACCATATACATCAGTGAACCCCACTAGGGGTTCACCAAAAAATAAAATAAAAAATTAAAAAATTTAAAATCATTAATTTTTTTTTTAAAAATAGACCAATCATGGGGCCCACAATACAGTTGAAAAGTCCGGTTCTTCGCAGAGCAACTGCAAGAGGAGGTTCACTATTTTTATTCATATTTTATTTGTTTTTTTTCTTGGAACCTGTGCATTAAACCTCTAATGCACATGCTCTTATGGATCATTTATTTCTCCGTTAAATGACTTGACCCAAATTCACATTAATACATTATTGGGAATCTAGTGTAAAATTATAGATAAATCTTTATGGAAAAGGATAAAATATGGGTAAAAAGTATGTTAAAAATAAATATATATTTTTTAAAAAAATTATAAGATATTATGGGGAATATGCAAATAAGGATTCTGTACCATTTTAATCTCACTAATTATACAATTTGAGTATTGGTCGCAATCAAATACATCAAAATACGTAGATAATACACAATAATTGAAAGATAGGAAAGTTTTGTTTTTTATGTTTTGTTTTTATGTTTGATGTGTTTTTGTTGAAAGAAAACAAATTAGGTTTAGAGTGAAAAACAAAAAACGAAGTAGGTGGGTCAAAAGGCCCATTAGAAGAATTAAGTTATCTTCTAAAGTAGCCCACTCAAGCTATCTTCTTAGTTCTTATTCCATCCAATTTTCTCAAACACCGAGTATTAGCCACATTTTTCAAAATTTCACTAAGCACTAATCTCATACGTACCGTGGTATAATAATTAACACCGAACCAATTAATCATAAATTAGGATTATACCTGTATTATAATACATGATTGATTTGACTGTTTTATAGTTTAAATAATTCGTGTTCATTTAGATTATTAGACATGAACTGATATTTCGAAACATTGTTTTTGAAATGTTGACCTAGAGGCTCAAACCAGAACCAAAATCGATCGGAATTAGAGAAACCTGATGTATCTCACTTTTGTCGGTTTTAACTCATTAATTCTCATGTTTTTAGAGTCTTTGTTAGTGTTTTGGAGTCTTTGCAGATATGAAACAGGCTTAATTCAGATTATGCATGTGAAGCATCGAATAAATCACAACAAAGCAATTCTGGAGTTTCAACAGGATCGATCAGTCCTCACCTTGATCAATCGATCCCGTACCTCATCAAGAGCTGCGCTCGACGTGATGATCGACGAACCAAGGCTTGATTGATCGGTCGTCACACCACAAAGACTTGTGGATCGACCTTGCATCCCAGATTCAGCCGTTCCATCTCTTTATAGTGTTTTGCGCCCGACATGGAGATCGACCAGTTTCCACTGATATCGATCCATCACATCATGGATTGATCGCTCGATCCTCGAAGACTGACTTTATATTTATGTTTTGTACTCACACATTTTTAAGACATATAAAACCAAGTTTTTAGATTTTGAAAAAAGGAGGAGTACGCACCACCACAATGAGTTTGTTAGAACTCTATGTCTAAGTAGAGAATTGGTTGAATGTATGCTCTGAATAGTTTTCCTGATTTGATTTCTTGTTCCCGACGAATTCTGATGCATGATGTCTTTAATATTGAAGTTTACATCGCCTTTAATGTTTAAGTTGTTAAATCTTATCACCTCTATAATTGTTTTGACTTAGCTTGAGTTAGAATTGAGTGATTAATAGGTAATTTTTGGTTCTTCGTGGATTTGATCCCTAAGTACTACTACCACGTTTAATGTGCACTTGCAGTATATTACTAGGGTAAGACCTGAGTACATCAAATTTTTGGCACCGTTGCCAGAGAACCATTTGGTTTCCTTTTGATTGAGATTCGATTTCTAGTTTAAGTCTTTTACTTACATTTTTTTTCATTTTTGTTTTCTTTTTCTTCTTTTTTCAGGTTTATGCTAAGAAGAAGTCAAAGCTCTGAAAACCTTCTAAACCTTGACAACGAAACCCTTGCTAGGATTGAGAGAGAGAACAGATAAGCAAGAGCAATGAGTTAACATAATCCTATGGATCCTGAGACTCGCGTGAATGACCGACATAATCATGATTACAAGCTATAGTTGAGAAACTGTAGAGGGAAATGGCTCAGTTCAAGTGGCAGCAGGAACAGCCTCAGTGTCGAGCGATTAGTGTTTTGGACACTCCTCACCAATACTATTAGAATAGATCCGTTATTCGCCCTCCACCAATTCAGAGGCAAGACTATGAGATCAAGCCTTAGCTAATTGGATTGGTCAAGTGATATACCTCTATTTTACATATTTTGAGCTTACTAACATGCCTACTTTTATAGTTTTTGCCTCTATGTTTTGAGTCACTTCCAGGTAGAAAACGTAAGAACCTGGATTATTGGCATTGGAGTCTCGTTTTGATGGTTTTGGAGCATCACTTGAAATTTCACGGATGCCTACGATCAATCGATCAACACCTTGATCGATCAATCAAGCTTGTTCGCCAGATCATTGTTCGACCGCATGATCAACCTGCTTAGCTAGAAGATCGATCACACAAGTTAGTGATCGATCGATCAACACCTTGATCGATCAATCAATGAGCATCCTAAGCAAATACCTAATTTTCCTTTTTTGCACCTAGATCTTAGGACATATATATATACTTCTATTTTCTGTTTCTTTTACATATCGTTCATTATTCAGAAAGAACTTTTAGAGTTATTGAATAAGCTAGAGAGAGAGAGAATTCAACAATGAGAAGAATCTCTTAACTCCCTTTTTATATTTTTATGCAATTCAAGTTTATTTTCATCATGTCTTTTATTTCAATCTTAATTATGTGTGAGTTGTTCACCAATCAGGTTTAGGGTTTCTAGGGATTTAGGAATCAATGATTAGGGACAAATAGAATCAAATCTAATAAGAGTATTCTCCATCTAATTTTTGTACTTAATGCTTAGAGTAGCCTGATCAACTAATCTATGAACCTAGGTTGTTAGCTCTCCAAAAGCTTGCTAGGAATCTGAACTAGATTAGATGAGCAATCAATCCTAAACCGCGATAGCTAATGTTTAGGTTGATTGTGGATAGTTGAACCTACTTGTTTAATGCTTATTCGAAATTTGGAACCAACGAGAGTTAAGACTTCTAGATTGTTGAGTAGAGTCTCAAGTGCTATGAGAGTAGGCTTGTTATCCCTTTCTGTTCAAGTCAAGAATTGAGCTTAAATATTGTTCTGAATAGTTTCCCTAGTTAGATTCCCACTTCGCGATGAATAACCTATGCCTGGTGCTTTTTATAGTATCGTTTACATCGTTTAAGTTGCTAGTTTACTTTCAAAATCTGATTAGTATAGCTTGAGAAATACAATTGATAATCAAAAGTGCAGTACTTGGTTCTTCACGGATACGATCCTTAAGTACTACTACTTAATTGCTGTGCACTTGCAGTAGATAGCTTTAGGTTAAAACCCGATACACATCAAGCAGTGCATCTTCAACGGTTTTCCAGGCGAGAATCCGATGGATCACATTGAGAATTTTGAGGATATGTGATATACCTCATTTTTATTGGTTTTGATCTTACTAATTCGCATGTTTTTATATTCATTGTCTGCATTTTAGAGTTTTTTCAGGTGGAAAACATGTTTATTTTAGATTATACATGCAGAGCATGGCTTAGGATGAAACAGAGCAGTTTCCGGAGTTTTCAGCAGTAGATTGGAGATCAAGCGATTGACCCCTTGATCGATAGCTCACAACCCCATTGAGAGTTGTGCTCGACCCGTTGATCGACCTACGCTCCAAGGATCGATCGGTCACCACTCCATAGAGAGCTGCGCACGGTTCGCTGATCGAATAAGACTTTGAGAGATCGAGCAATCAACACAGATTGACGATTAACTTCTTAATCGATCAATCCTCGAACCTGCGAAGAAAAAGACCTAATTTTCTTGTTTTCCACCTGTGTTTTTAGGATCATATAAATTATTATTTTTTAGTTTTAGAAAGGGACATAGAGTTATTTTTCGGCTCAGAGAGTATTTTGTAAGCTGGGAGAAGAATTCCATCATATTTTTGAGAAGATTTCTAAACCCTTTTACTTAATCTAACCGATATTCAAGTTCTTCATCATCATGCCTTCAATTTCATGTTTAATCATGTTGGAGTAGTTACCTAATCAGGTTTAGCGTTTCTAGGGATTTAATCAATGATTGGAGATTGAATAGGATTCGATCCATAGAATTTTCCATCTTTGCTTGTGTGTAGTTCTTAGGTTGGCTTGATCACCTAATTTATGATCTTAGGTTGTTTTACATTCCAAAAGCTTGTAGAATTCTTGAATTAGCATTGATGAGCAATTAAATCTAACCAACGATAGTTGATTGTTAGGATTAATTGTAGACAATTGAACCAGTTTGTTAAGGCCTATCTAGAATCTGGAACCAACAATAGTTAAGATCTACTGGTTGTTAGATAGAGTGACAAATACCACAATAGTTAATTTGTCAAACCTTTATGTTCAAGTCGAGAATGTGCCTATTTGTTCCTGAATATTTTCCCTGATTGATTGTTATTTCCTGATGAATACCCGATGCATGATGCTTTTTATTATATTTGTAAACCATTTAAGTTGTTAGTTTTCATTCTGATTATTCTATTGGTATAGCTTGAATTAGAATTGAGTGATTGAAAGTGTAAACTTGGTTCTTCGTGGATTCGATCCCTAAGTACTACTACTTCATTGTTGTGCACTTGCAGTAGATTCATAGGGTTAAAACTTTGTGACACCAATATGTACAGTACCACGAGTTCAAACAGAGTCCCTGTGGACTATGTCAAGTGCAAGATATTCCACCATTCGCTTTCTGACAAAGCATCTAGATGGTTAAGGTCTTTAGCTCCAGGGTTGCTTACTACATGGGAAAAAGTTCGAGCTGCATTCTTAGATCAGTTCTACACCAAGTCAAAGACTACTGCACTGAGGAATAAGTGTTGGTTTTTATGAGATAAAACTCTACATAAAGGTGGAGACTTCACTTGGTGAAGAAAACTACTTAACCCACAAAATGAACTCGGTTTCAAGGGTGAAGAAACAGCAACTTGTGGTTGAATCTACACAAACTAATCTGAGACTATTATGGAATAGCTCGGCATTAGCAAAAACAAAGAGTCTAGGTTGGAACTAGTCCAAGCAAAGAATCACAACCCTTTGGAGTTTGTGTGCTAATGAAATCTTAAATCTAAGAACCATTCAACTAGATCTTTAAGAGAAAATGAACCAAAAGGAAGAGAAGATTTGGGTGGAGATTTAAAAGTGTTTTGGGTAGGAGAGGACTGCCATAAGACAGCCTCTTACACGAACTCAACTCCTAAAAACTACATGTTAAACTACTTGCACAAACAAAAAATTAATTGAGAGAGTTTTGCAACACTTCTTTGTATTGGTTTTGGATGACATTACAAAGGGAATACAATGGATATTTATAGAGTTACAATGAGGTTGCCTCAGCACAAAATAAATCCAAATTGTTCAGCTAATGGCCGTTTGAGAGGAGAGAGGGATTTTTGTCTCAAAGCTTGAAAGCGACATGTCCTTAGCCTTAAATTTAGCATAAAGGAGAGTCACATGTCTTCATAAGCTTCCAACAGTCATATGGCTTCTTATAAGACTCTAACTAAGTCATAAAAGCCTTAGATAACATCCCATTTGATCAGAATCAATATTTGGGAAGATTTAAAAATTGTTGACTTTTTTGTCCAAAACGTTGATGTTTTCTAAATGCTTTCCTTTGACCTTTTCTTGACCTTTTGATGATTTATTGAACTTTATGGGTCCTCGGTGGCCATTTTCCTCCTTCTTGGAGGTTCTTGGAGTGGTCTTTAGTCTTGTCTTGATGACTTCGGCCTGGACTCACCTCCTTTTCTTCTTCTTGACCATAAAGGTCTTCAGTCTGTTCGGCCTCATCCTCTTGTCTCCTTCTTACAGTCTAATAATAAGATCACTGCTTTTTACAAACGCTCTGATGAGTCTTTTAGTGAAGCTTGAGAGAGATTTAAGGAGTACCAGCGGGATCGTCCACATCATGGGTACTCAAATAAACAACTTCTGAACACCTTCTATGGTTGTGTCGATTAGGATTACATGAACTCCCTAAACACAGCCAGTAACAGGGATTTAATGACTAACACAAGGGATGAAGCTTTCACCCTTATTGAGAACCTAGCTGCAAATTCTGGTACTCACTCTCCACAGTATAACCGAGGATGAATAGTCAACAGTGTGGAAATGCAGAAGATAGACGAGCTTACTGAGAAGCTCGATATCCTGATTAAAGCAAGCCAAGCTAATCAGAGGGGGAGTGTATCATATGAAGAATGTTGGAGAGGTAGCGAAGGTACAGGAGGATTCAGATTTTTTCAGAAGAGCAGAGAGAAGTCGACTATGTGAATTGGAAAAATAGAGGTCAGAACAAAACTACTTGTCCTACAGGAGCACAAACATTGAGAATCCTCAAGACTTAGTGTTTCCCACTCCAGTTATGCTTCAAGGATCACCTTTTCAGTGGAAGCCATTTGCACAGAATCATGGCCAAAGATGGAACAACCAGAAGCCTTATGTGTAGAACTCTAGAGGACAGAACTGGTAGAAACTGTTCAAACCTTTTCAGTACCAAGTACCACAGCAGCAACAAGCTCCAGCGAGATCCCCAATCACCTCTAACAATGAGATCAAAGCTTTTATTCAAGTACTTTCACAAGACCAGCAGAAGACTACCACAAAACTCAACACCAAGGTTGAAAGCATGTGCAATGATCTTAATAGCAAGTTTGATTCAATGTTTGCACACTTGAAAAAGCTTGACACACAAGTAGTTCAGACAGCTGAAGCAATGAGAAGACCTCAAGGAAGTCTTCCAGGAAAACAAGAAAAGAATCCCAAGGAGTCATGCAACGTGGCCAAGGCCGATTTTGAGATCAGTGAAGGGAAGATGGAAGCGAACAAGAATGGGGATTCAGGAAATTATAGGCCACCGATTCCTTTCCCTAGACAGCTCACCAAACTAGGAGATCAAGGTGAATTCAAAATCCCTTGTGCTCTTGGAAAACTGATGTTCAGTGATGCACTTTGTGATTCTTGAACAAGTGTAAACGTCGTCTCACTATAGACTATGAAGAAGCTGGGAATCGAGCTCATGCAAGAGTATAATTCCTCCATTTCTTTTGGAGACGCCTCTTCTAAGTGTCCACGAGGAAGGCTGGTTGACTTCCCACTTCTCGTTGGAAACTGTAAAGTTTCAACTGACTTTACTGTGGTCGAGATGGCACAAGGTGGTGCAGTTCTTATACTTCTAGGAAAAACCTTTCTAAACACTAGTGGGGCTAAAATTGATTTCTCCAACAAGAGAGTGGTTCTAGAAAACATAGACATAGGAGTGTCTTATCCTATCATAACTCTTACAGATAGTTTCTGCATAATGATCACCTCGGCCAAAGGGTTAAAGACAATGTTAGGATCAAGAACTGTGGTTTGGATTTCGTCAATGTTTGGTAAAACGTTTGAGTATGAATCAGACGAAGAGGATAGTGTTTATCATGAACTTGTTGAAGACTCAGTGGATCATGATGATACTCCAGAATTGGAAACTCCACACACATGTATCCTTGACAATAAACTTGATGATAATCCTAAGTTTATGCTACACAACTTTTGTCTTAAGGTTTTTGAAGATAAGCTTTGATTAGGGAGTTCATGACCTTAACTTTAAGACAAGCTTTGATTAGGAAGTTCATGACCTTTGCTGTAAAGGACATGAAACCGGATGGAGCTATGGTATTGATGGATGCTACAGGAGCTAAATTTCGGACCAATGACCCTTATCTAAAGAAATTCATCTTGGAAAATTGCTTGACTAAGGGAGATACCACTCCTCCCAAAAGTCCATTCGCCATCTAAGTGGCATACAAGTCAAGCTAATGACTCTAAACAAGCGTTGAGTGGGAGGCAACCCACTAATAGGTAGTTTTTATTTTTTATATTTTTTTGTTTCAGACTTACTTTTGTTTTGGATTTTTTTTGTTTCAGGTAAGAAATCGGTCAAATCATAGTGATCGATCGATCCTCGAGCTGATAGACTTGGACGCACGATGTGTTGATCGACCTACGGCATGAATCCATCGCTCAACATTTTCACAATGTGTTGCGCACGATCTAGCGATCAACCTGACCATAGGCAATCGATCAAGCAACACTATAATGGGAAGATGCGCACGACCTACAAGTTGATCAAGTTTTAGGTGATCGATAGATCGATAAGAGCAGAGAGGAGAAGACCCGATGATCGATCGGTCAACACATGGATCGATCGATCATTGAACCAGGTAAGTCTTCTATTTTCGAAAATCATTTCAATTCACTTAAATTGAACCGGAAAACTTTTTTAAAACAGAAATGACTTAATTTTTTGGATCAAACCTTGCGAAATTAGAAAAAAGTTTTGTTCTTAGGCGATTTTGAGGAGAAAGTTCTAAAACATCAACCTTTCATAACTTTCTATATTCATAACGGTATTGAGTGATTTTTGGGTCTAATCTACTCGTATTTTCCTCCTCTTTCTGATTATCCAAATCTCATTCTCGATCTGCAAATGTATGGTTCTCTATATCCTCTTCTATTTTGACGAAAATTGAAGAATTTTGGGTTTGTCGAATTTTGAATTTTTGATGATTAGTTGTGCAAAATTCATATGCTATCAATATTATATGATGATTTTTAGTTCCATTAGCCCAGAATTTGAATGATTTTGTGTAGATTTTAATTTTTAGGTTGATGGAGAATTTAGGTAAAATATGAGAATTTTCTATTTGGAATTGAGATTAGGTTAAATTGATAGGTACATTTTTGGATATTTACCTGTATTGAGGATTATTTTGAACAATTGATTTCTCCATAATGCCTATTTTATTGAACTAATGCCACTATTGTTTGTCGTCTTTGTATCTTGAGAAAGTATAGTTCGAATATGTGAAAAGTGACCTTCCTAGAAGGTCAGGAGATCCTTAGTTCAGGAAAAGGGTAAGTCATCGGGTGTTAGTTCTGTTGACAGGAGTTTCCCACCATGGCCATAACCTGACGGCACACCATTTCTGCCCAAGGAGGGAAACATGTCAGATCCATCTCTGCTAAAGCACGATCCTGCATACACCAAGAGGGACACAGATTCGGGTTGGCAAAATTTCTACAGTGTGTTCTATGATCAGCTCCTGAGGAACAAGATCGTTCCAACCAAGTTTGTTTGCACCAACACGCTGGATCAGGTTGGGATCTTGGATGATGTGAACGACATGATAGGCAGACTTAGTTTAGGGACTTTCGTGCACCACAACTATCCACTCTATCAAGAGCCAGTCCGTCAGTTGGTAGCATCATGCGATGTTCACATGGTTGCTGATCCTCATGCTCTTGTGTATGCTGCTAGCTTTAGATTTCTTTATGCTAGAGCATTGTAAACGATGACGGTTAGGGAAATCTACAAGGTTTATGGGTTCAAGGAACTTGCAAAGGGACGCTTGCCATTTCAGAACGGTCAGGCCAATTCAGCTGTGTGGAACATCATAGCAAATAGTTGATATCAAGGTTAAGCATCAAGGGTTACGCACATCAAAAACCCAGTGATTCGGATGGTGACAAAGATCATAGGTTCTACCATTTCTGGTAAGGAGGAGTCGGGAGCAATGACGAAGGCTGAGCTGGAACTACTTTATCACGCTAAAGCTCCAAAATTTCTTATGGTGACATGCCTCAACCTCAGCAGGCTAACGTCGACATCAACTGAAATTTGTCTTTGCTGAGCTTCTCACAAAGCAACATTTTAGAGGATCGCTTGGTACTCAGCTGAAAGAGATGATTGGTAGTCTTTTAACTCTGATCTTCATGTATCATAGGTTGGATCTGATCAACACTCAGAAGATCGAGAGGATCTATTACATGGATGACAGTTCATGATAAATTGCACGTACTTGATAGAAAGGACCGAGTGGAGATACTATGCTTGAGATTGGCAGCTGGTACAAGATCCCAACACCAAAGGTCGCATCAGGTACTTATTGTTCCAATGTGATTTTTGAGCCATATTTAATCATCCCAAGATTGCTGAGATCGAGCCTCGCGGCTACGAGGATGTAACTGAGTCTCCTCCTCATGCACCTTCACAGCCATCCTCTTCGCGCGCCATTGCAGAGACTACGATGGAGCATGTGATTCCCGAGTACACTACAGAGTATGATCTCCTTCCTTTCTTTGATGACTTTACTGAACAAGGAATATATGCGTGGGCAATATGAGACTGAGCAGGAAAAACTCTATGTTGAGACACTTCTGAGACGCTTAGGAAGATCAAGGTGTCGGTGCCTTTTTGTTTAGGAGAACCTTCAAGGAGCAAAGCAGAAACAAGCACGAGACTGAGAGCTACAACTGCGAGACCCACTGTTGCTGGACATGGGCTTGCTGATGCATCTGATGATGAGTTGGATAACCAGATTCTTGATCACCTCTTACCTCGCCATCGTGGGCTCCAGGAGATCAAGAGAGTCATAGTCCACATTAGCTCTGAGTTTAATCAACTTTCTTACCCTTTTTCATTTTTCATTTTTTCTTTTATGTACTTTCTTTTTATCTTATTTTATGCGTAATTCTTGCTTTCTTTAAGCGTATTCTCACACTGGGACAGTGTCAAGTAAGTGTAGGGGAGGACACTTGCTGTGACGAACACCACTTTTTCTTTTTTTTTTTCTTTTTTGGACATTTTTTGTTTTTATTGAGTCTTTTTGAGCCTAAAAATTGATTGTAGGAACTATGGCTTTCAAGGTTTATTGCAATTTCATGTACTAAGTATCATTGATTTGAGCTTGACAGGAATCAATTGAGTATTGAAAAACTCGGAGATTATGAAACTTCTCAGCATTACCCATATTCTTTTGGGCATTCGAAGAATCCAATGCTGATTTTACACCTAACCTGAATTAATCTTCTTGTCAAGGAAGTTGGTATGCATCAGATCAGGCTCTCTTTGTAGTACAATGATGGATTTTTGTGTGTGAGTATTGCTTCCCTCTTTGCCTATTAATGTTGTAAGCATTGTTAGTAGAATAAGGAAAAAAGTGTTTCAGTGACGTTGCTACTTGCTTAGGTTATGATGGTAGGCTGAAGAAAACTCCTATGATGATGCCGTTGACTTAAGTATGGTCATGTAACTGAGAAGGGCTCCAATGACGCTACTCATGCTTACACATCCTTCTAGGTGGTGACAAAACCGACCAAATGAAAATTTGAGTTAGTTTGCAATGAAAATGTGATGAGAGGAATGGAACCATACAGAAGGTAGTTTTGAGGGTGAAAGGGAACCATGTGTCCCTTGATCGATATTCCCTCGATGATACAACACTTAGATATCTTAGGAAGTTGGTACGGTGCATTCGGATCACCCTTTTGGATTGTGGAGTTTGATTGGAACTGTTGCTAAGTCTGGGAGAAGTACAAGGTGGTCTCGATTATGTCAGATAAGTTTCATGTGGTTTACTACAGGAATTGATTTTGTAACATTATTATGAAAAATGAGTTCCTTGAGTTGCATCTTTCATTTAGTATTTTGTTTCTTTGATTGAGGACAAGAAAAAAGCTAAGTCTGTGGGAGTTGATGTACCTCGTTTTTTTCAATTTTTAGCTTAAGTAATTCTCATGTTTATAGAGTCTTTGTTAGTGTTTTGGAGTCTTTTGATGTGTGTGATTTTTGATGGTTTTAGAGTCTTGTTTTAGGTAGTTTTGCATCCGTCTAGATAGATTTCCCTTTACTTAGGTCTTTTTAGGTTTGTTCTGCTTTCTTTGCATTTGCATTTGGAGTTTGGAGTTTCATCTAGGAAAAGGAGCAAAAAGAAGCTAAAAATGGAGCTAAGGACAATTGGATCAGCTGCTAGGCAAAAACAATCGTGCAAACTCGGATCCGTACCTCGTGGATCGCAGGGCGAGGACTGCTCGGAAAGCTTAGGAAAAGATGCCTCAGTCTCCAACCTCAACCTATCTGCCACGAGGGAAGATAAATCTATTACACTCGGACCATCCACTCAGTCTCATCCCCCGGTGAATCCGTTGATTCCCTCGCCGTTCTAGCCATGATCTGAACTCTGATCTCTTCTCACATGGCTAAGCTTAATGTTGACCTCTCCCTGATCAAGAGAGATCTGATTTGGGCTGTGACCTAAGGTTATCGCCAAAGGAATCGGAGACCGAGTGCCATGTGAGTGATGGCTTGATCCACCGAAGAGAGATCTAGCATGTGGGTTGGCTGTTAGATGAGTTGGGCTTAGCTTAATGCTTCTGGTTTGGCTTGATCGTGGCTAGCGCCGTAATGGATCATCCGATTCAGTTAGGGATCTTCACCGTGAGAATGGGGTTATCTAGCCTTGTCCCGGTCTAGGGATCGCTCAAAAGAGTTTGGTGAGTTAGGATCGGCGAGTTTATCACCGATCAACCTCCCTATTCTTTAGATCTATGCCCTTAATCTTATTTCTATCTTATTGAAATTGTTGTGCTATATTTTTAGGTCATTTCTCTGTTTTGATCATTTAAATTCTGTTCTTATTTTATCTTTTAGTGTAGTTTGTCCTATTGTCTAGTTTGCAAGCTCACTCAATATCATAGCCTATCATAGTGACAGAATGGTAGGTTGCTTGAACTAAGATCTAGTAGTAGATAGGTTGATTACAAGCATTTCTGAGTATTTGGTTCGACAATTCCCACCTTACTTACTACTATGCTCAATTGATTTGATAGAAGTAGCAAAAACGCTTTTATCAAATTGGCGCTATTATCAAATCAGATTTGCTTGTTTCAATTTATAGTTTACTAGTCTTAGGATCAGGTTGTGTGTTACTGATAATATAACTTGTCAGTGTTTCATTCAGCTGGGAACTCTAAGGACCAAGCTCCAATCCTATTGACAAGTCAATGTTTTTGTCCTTGCAGGCCTCGCAGGTACTCCTCGACAGCCGGACGCGAGGACAACAAAAACAACCTAAGCTCAACCCTGAGTTCAGGGAACTTCGTACTCCTTGTTCCCTGCCCTCGATATGGCCACTTTGTCGGCAGACGAGTACAATGATCAGGACAACTCCGATGTTCCAGATGAGACACCACCACGGATGATAGGCACAGCAGATAAACCAAAGATATCCCATCCGTGATACGGAATCACTCCACCACCTGTGCTGAACCATATTTTTGAGATCAAGGAGCCTTATTGCTATGGTCCAACGAGTCAAATTTCATGGACTTCAATGCGAAGATCCACTTGAGCACCTTGATGAGTTTGAAAGGCTGCGTAGCACCACCCCAATAGACGTATTGAGTAACGATGTACTCAGGCTACGGCTGTTTCCGTTTTCACTCATGGAAAAAGCGCAAAATTGGGAGAAACATCTACCTCCCGATCAGATCACGTCTTGGGCTGAGTGCAAGAAGGCATTCTTGAACAAGTTCTACTCGCCTTCACGCACAACAATCTTTCACTTCACTCTAAAGCACTCGGAGAGTTTCCCGCATGCATGAGAAAGATTTAAAGACTACGTTGCCCAATGTCCGCATCATGGATACACAACTGAGTCCTTACTCAGCATTTTCTACCGAGGGATCAGGTCAAGGTATCGAACGCTACTAGACACGGCGAGCAACAGAAATTTTATGCACAAGGACATCACTACTGGATGGGAACTCATTGTAAACCTCGTTCAAGCTCAAGAACAGTACAATGAAGGAGATGCAAACAGTGGAGCCTATTCTACGGACTTAACCGTACCAAGCAAAGCTGAAATCCGTATAATGAATGTTAAGATGGACCGTTTGCTGCGGAATAAACCAACACCTGTACCAGCCGAGGAAGTAATGCGAGTAGATGAGGTCAGTCTGCTCGAACAAACTACTACTCTAACTGTCTCACAACCAGGTATATTGGATATGTTGCATGCGATATTACAAGGACAAAAGAATGTGGCCGACAACCTCACAGAGAAGTTTGCTGAGATCAACAACCGATACACTAATCTCCATGGATGATTGGGGACATAAATACAAGATTGCAACACGTTGAAAAAAACAAGCTACACCGCTGCCCTCCCCGATTCTACACACATGCCTCGCATGTCCACCTCGCTCAACCTCCAAGGGCTCGAACAGTTTTACTGCAATCCACTCGGCATAGAGGGTGATTTGTACTAACACTGTGGTTACTAATACTTGGGACAATATGATTGAAGAGGGGGGGATGATTCTAGAACACAGATCACTGATCAGCTCAAGTCACCCTCTGTCCTCGACAGTTTGCCTCGTAACACATGTGAACGAGGACAGAATGTTCCAAACCTTGCTTTCACCACACCCAAGGAAACACAGCGAGTTGACCCGCTCCCAGCCATTCATCCCCCTCTACCTTTCCCAAAGAGCCATAGAGAGTGCATTACTGAGAAATACAAGACTCAACTCTTCAAGCAGATTAAAGACATCGAGTTTCCAATTCCATTGGTCGATGCCTTTATGTTGATGCCACCATATCATAAGTTCCTCAAAGACACAGTAAAGGAGAGTACCAAGGTGATGGAAGGAGAAGTGATACTAACACATGATAGTGCAATCATCCTAAGGAAGGAAGCACCCAAAAAGTTAACCGACCCTGGTACCTTTACTATCCCGTGCTCTCTTGGGATGCTATCTTTAAACAATTGCTTGTGTGATCTAGGAGCCTTGATAAGTCTCATGCCCCTCTCGGTTGCAAAGAGGTTAAGGTTCGGGATGTTCAAAGCATGCAAAATCTCATTGATACTCGCCGACCGATCTAGGAGGATACTACATGGAATGCTTGAAGATTTGCCGGTTAACGTAGGAGAAGTACAAATCCCAACCATCTTTGTTGTGCTGGAGATAGATCAAGAACCAAAGGCTCCTCTGCTCTTTGGAAGACCCTTCTTGGCCACAACTCGAGCTTTGATTGACGTGAGGAATGGAACTATAGAACTTAACTTGGGTGAAGACATCAAAATGAAGTTCCACATCGAGACTGTGTTAAGGAAACCTACTATTGACAATCAGGCATTTTGGATCCAAGAGACAGATGATCTTGAAAATGAGCTGCTTGAGGAGTTGCTTACAAAAAATCAATTGCAAGTTGCACTAACCGCACCGATCCAAGATGGGTACTTACGGGTCGAAGCGAAACTCTATAGGGCACTCTTGGATACTTATTAATCACCAAGGAGTACGGTTGTGATTGAAGAGCTGGTGGAGTCAGACCCGTAAGTTCCGCTCATCAATCACCAAGGATAAGCAAGCGGGAGAGCTAATCTCAACTCTCCCAACAGTCCACGGATTGGCTAAGCACTCGGTCATGCACCTCGCCACCAATGACACCGAGGAGACCCTTAAGGGAACTCAATACGATTGGTCCAAGCTTAAGACACCAAAAGTGGAGTTGAAAACGCTTCTTGCAGGGCTAAGGTATGCTTTCTTAGGACATAATTCTACATATCCTGTGATTGTTAATGATGCCTTAAATGATGAAGAGCTTGAAATGTTGCTATCCGAACTTAAACAATTTAAAAGAGCTATAGGGTATTCTCTTGAGGATATTAAAGGAATCTCACCTAGTTTTTGCGTGCATAGAATCCACTTAGAAGATGAGTCTCACTCTACTGTAGAGCCCCAAAGAAGAATGAATCTTAACCTTAAAGAAGTTTTCAAAAAAGGAAATTATTAAATTGCTTGATGCGGATGTACTCTATCCCATCTCCGATAGCAAGTGGGTTTCACCGGTTCATTGTGTCCCTAAAAAGGGAGGTATCACTGTGGTTAAAAATGATAAAAATGAAATGATACCAACTAGAACTATAACGGGGCATAGGATATGTATAGATTAAAGGAGGCTTAACTCATCTACTAGGAAAGATCACTTCCCATTGCCCTTCATTGATCAAATGGTAGACTGTCTAGCCAATCATAAGTTTTATTGCTTTCTAGATGGGTATAGTGGATTCTTTCAGATCCCTATACACCCAGATGATCAAGAGAAAATGACCTTACTTGCTCTTATGGAACTTTTGCTTATAATTGTATGCCATTTGGACTTTGTAATGCTCCCGCAACTTTTCAACATTGCATGATGTATATATTCTTGGATTTAATCGAGGAGATGGTGGAAGTCTTTATGGATGACTTCTCCGTCTATGGTTCCTCCTTCTCCTCTTGTTTGTTAAATCTAGGTAGGGTATTGAGCAGGTGTTTGGAGACCAACTTGGTACTTAATTGGGAGAACTGCTACTTCATGGTCAAAGAAGGGATCATTTTGTTACATAAGATTTCTGAGAAAAGGATTGAGGTTGATCAGGCTAAGATAGATGTCATGGTTCAGTTACAACCCCCAAAGACGGTAAAAGACATTAGAAGCTTCTTGGGGCATGCTGGATTTTATAGGAGGTTTATCAAGGATTTCTCAAAGATAGCTCGGCCACTCACTCGCCTGTTATGCAAAGAGGCAGAGTNTTTTATAGGAGGTTTATCAAGGATTTCTCAAAGATAGCTCGGCCACTCACTCGCCTGTTATGCAAAGAGGCAGAGTTTTTATATGATGACGAGTGTATGGAAGCCTTTAAAACCATCAAGTCAGCCCTTGTCTC
>OVBA01002574.1:0-33334 GCA_900406435.1 Lepidium aucheri | reverse complement strand
TTTTTGTATTCAAAATCAATTTTTAGGTTACTTTTGATATTTTCCCTTTTTTATTAGACAAAATTACTAAATCGTTAAGTTTTATTTTAATCTGAATAAAAGAAAGAGTCATTATCATATAGAAAAATGATAAAATTAGAATTTGGCTAGGAAAAAATTGGTAAAAAATTACAATATATATTAATCAATCAAATTTGACTAATAAAATTAATGGAATATGGTTAATTATACAGAAACTAAAAAATTTGAGTTAAATTACGTAAATTATAGAAAGCTTGGGTTGAATTACGTAGAATATAGTCAGATTCAAGGTGTACATTGAACATGCAAAATGAAGTGGTATATAGTACATGGAAACCACTCTTTTATATATATATATATATATATATATATATAATAAATATAACTTTTACTTTATTAGTTCATTTCCAATAGCATGTGTTACTTTGACTGATTCGAGTTGTTTGATCTGTCGTCTACAATTCCGACTTATTTAATTGTCAAGCAAAAGTTTAAGAGGAAATTTCCACAAAATACATAATCATGTTGTGGAAAATTTGGGTTCTATGTTTGTAACAATTATTTTAGTAAGGTGATGATATATTATTATCTTTACATCTACCACCTAACTGTTTATAAAATACATTAACACCTATGGTAATTTATTACACATACATAAGAAGAAATCTTCACATCTCAAACTTGAGTTCTGAGCGAATCATCAGAGAACTTAGGTTGAGGCATGGCTCATTTGGGTGGAGAAGAAGAGCAAGAGTCAATGAGACTTGAACTTGGAGAGATTAGAAAAGGCATGGCGTCAAGTTTCAGCAGTAGCTCTTCAAGAAATGAGCCTAAATGAAGCAGAACATGCTCTGCAATGGGCTGAGATCCAGAGATTGCCCACAGTTAAACGACTGAGATTGTCTCTGGTCGACAAAGATGACGAGTCTGTGGAGAAAGGGAAAAGGGTCGTTGATGTCACAAAGCTTGGAGCCATGGAACGTCATCTGATAATTGAGAAGCTGATCAAACACATTGAAAATGATAATCTCAAGCTGCTCAAGAAAGTCAAAAGAAGAACAGACAGGTGAGACATGAAACAAGGAAACAGACCTTGTGAATCTGTTTTCTAATAAAATCCTGAGAGTTGAGCTTGAAAACTTGCAGGGTTAATGTGGAGTTTCCGACCATAGAGATGAGGTATGAGAATTTAAGTGTGGAAGCAGAATGTGAGGTCGTTGAAGGGAAGGCGCTTCCAACTTTATGGAACTCTTTGAAGCGCGTTTTCTTAGTAAGTGCTCAAGAATTATAATTTTGGCAGTGGCTGGGTTGAATTCAACTCTTTGTCTTCAGGGTTTAGTGAAGCTGAGTGGTGTAAGAACACACGAAGCCAAGATACACATACTTAACGAAGTTAGTGGTATCATTAATCCGGGAAGGTTAGTTATTGGAGGAACTCTCTTTTGATCCAAGCTTTGAGAGTTGTGTTAAGCACTTAATTGATCTATCTTGTTGTTGCTTAAGGTTAACATTGTTGCTTGGTCCTCCTGGATGTGGGAAATCCACTTTGCTTAAGGCCTTGTCTGGAAATTCTGATAAGAACTTAAAGGTTTCTGGTGAAATCACCTACAATGGACACAGTCTGAATGAGGTTGTTCCTCAGAAAACATCGGTATATATAAGTCAACACGATCTGCACATTGCAGAGATGACAGTGAGGGAGACAATTGACTTCTCAGCTCGTTGTCAAGGTGTTGGTAGCCGAACAGGTAGGTGTTCTCATAAAGCAATGGTCCTTTTGAAGAATTTTCTAAACAGCTTTGACAAACATATCTCTCTGCTGTAATAGACATTATGATGGAGGTCAGTAAAAGAGAAAAGGATGCTGGAATCATTCCTGACCCGGAAGTAGATGCTTACATGAAGGTGCACCCTTGAGGCTTATGTTGACGCTTAAATCAGAACTAGGGCGGTGATATAACCTTTGGTAATCTCATTGTGCAGGCAATATCGATTAAAGGACTTAAAAGAAGTCTGCAAACAGATTACATCTTGAAGGTATTTTCTCTGATACAATTCACATGTTTGGTCCTTTCTTATCAGCTCTAAGTTTTATGTCTTGTATGACATTTCCAGATCCTCGGGCTTGACATTTGTGCAGAAACATTGGTTGGCAACGCAATGAGAAGAGGCATATCCGGGGGACAAAAGAAGCGTCTTACCACAGCTGAGATGATCGTTGGTCCAACAAAAGCTCTGTTTATGGATGAAATAACAAACGGCTTAGATAGTTCCACGGCGTTTCAGATAGTCAAGTCTCTTCAGCAACTTGCTCACATTACCAACGCAACAGTGTTTGTTTCTCTTCTACAACCTGCTCCAGAAACATATGACCTCTTTGACGATATTGTGCTGATGGGTGAAGGAAAAATTGTGTATCATGGTCCACGCAACGAGGTCTTGAAATTCTTCGAGGAATGTGGATTTCAATGCCCAGAAAGGAAAGGTGTTGCAGATTTTCTTCAGGAGGTAGAAAGCTAAAGTTCTGTTCCCTGACACCGAACTTCAGATCCCATGGTCCTGAGTTTTTTGTGTTTGCAGGTTATGTCTAGGAAGGACCAAGGACAATACTGGCTTCACCAGAACTTGCCACATAGCTATGTCTCAGTAGACACATTTTCAAAGAAATTTAAGGACTCAGAGATTGGGAGAAAGATTGAGGAAGACCTCTCTAAGTCATATGATAAATCAAAAAGTCACAAGGATGCTCTCTCCTTCAATGTGTATTCTCTTCCAAAGTGGGAACTACTCAGAGCATGCATCTCTAGAGAATTTCTTCTCATGAAAAGAAACTATTTCGTCTACCTCTTTAAGACGTTTCAGGTACGTTGTTTTTCCCTTTCTGTAGACATCTCTCTCTTTCCTTTTGTCTTCCTTCAAATTTCTAGTGTTATATTCTGAAGATTCCTTCTTGCTTTAATGTTGTACAGCTTGTTGTTGCTGCAATCATCACCATGACTGTGTTTATTCGAACACGAATGGGCATAGATGTCATTCATGGAAATTCTTACATGAGTTCCATCTTTTTTGCAACTATCATACTTCTGGTTGATGGTATTCCAGAGCTGTCTATGACTGTTCAACGTCTTTCTGTATTCTACAAGCAGAAGCAACTGTGTTTTTATCCAGCTTGGGCTTATGCAATACCTGCAACAGTGCTAAAAGTCCCCCTTTCCTTCTTTGAATCTCTCGTTTGGACCTGCCTTACTTACTATGTAATCGGATACACTCCTGAAGTCTCCCGGTGAGAGCTTGAAACCCTCTCTTGCTTGGTCCCTATACACATCCAAGTCTGAGAATGTCAGAAAAATGTCATGACCTTTGATGTTTCAGGTTCTTCCGGCAATTCATGATGCTTTTTGCTGTTCACTTCACATCAATATCCATGTTCCGGTGTATAGCTGCAATCTTTCAGACAGGAGTTGCTTCAATGACAGCTGGTAGCTTTGCCATGCTAATGACCTTTGTATTCGCCGGTTTCGCCATCCCATATAGTAAGACTTTTGTGCTCTTTTCTTTTCATATTCTGTTCTCAAGTTTCATTAAAACATAACATTGGTTTGGTTGCAGCCGATATGCCGGAGTGGATGAAATGGGGTTTCTGGGTAAATCCTATAAGTTACGCCGAGATTGGGCTCTCTGTAAACGAGTTTCTTGCTCCTCGGTGGCAGCAAGTGATTTTCTCCTCTTTTGTTTCTCTTAACCATTCAGTTTCTCTTCATCAATCCACCAAAGACTCAAATTTGTTTCGGTTATGCCTTATAGATGCAACCCAACAATGTTACCTTGGGGCGAACCATACTCAAAAGCAGAGGACTGGACTATGATGATTACATGTACTGGGTCTCATTATGTGCCTTGTTGGGTCTCACCATTATCTTCAACACCATTTTCATTCTAGCTCTGAGTTTCTTGAAATGTAAGTTTAAAATATCGACAACAATATGCTACGGACAAAAGCACATAATAACTAAAGAGCTCCTTTATCACATGACAGCTCCCACATCATCTCGTGCCATGATTTCTCAAGATAAGCTCTCTGAGCTGCAAGGAACAAAAGATTTATCAGTCAAGAAGAACGATCCAGCAGTAAAGACAAATGAGGATTCAGGTGAGTTAATGTCTTCCTTCTTTCTTCTCACACAAGCTCTTTGCCATCAACCTAATAATGCCTTTGCTGATCAACAGGGAAGATGATCTTACCATTTAAACCCCTCACTATAACATTTCAAGACCTGAACTATTATGTCGACGTTCCTGTGGTAAGCTTTCTGTTCATTCTTGGTTACTAATAAACCATTTTCAACTGCAATAAACACCATAGGATAATCTCAGGAGATGAAAGGTCAAGGGTACAATGAGAAGAAGTTACAGCTTCTCTCAGAGATCACCGGAGCTTTCAGACCAGGTGTTCTTACGGCGTTGATGGGAATAAGTGGAGCCGGAAAAACCACTTTACTCGACGTTCTCGCAGGAAGAAAAACAAGCGGATACATCGAAGGAGAGATCAGAATCAGTGGTTTCCGTAAAGTCCAAGAAACATTCGCAAGAGTCTCAGGCTACTGCGAACAAACAGATATACACTCACCAAACGTCACCGTGGAAGAATCCCTAATTTACTCCGCTTGGCTCCGTTTAGTTCCAGAAATTGACCCCAAAACCAAGATGGTAAGCACTTAATTCTACAATCAACACACTGTGACCTACAAATCGATAAAAGAAAGTAAGAAATAGTCTACCCGTGCAGAGATTCGTGAAGGAAGTTCTTGAGACGATTGAGCTGGAAGATTTTAAGGACTCGTTGGTGGGAGTTACGGGAGTGAGCGGATTGTCGACGGAGCAGAGGAAGCGACTAACTGTAGCGGTGGAGTTAGTGGCGAATCCGTCGATTATTTTCATGGACGAGCCAACGACGGGGCTTGATGCACGAGCAGCCGCCATTGTAATGAGAGCTGTGAAGAACGTTGCTGAGACTGGACGAACCATTGTCTGCACTATTCATCAGCCTAGCATCCACATCTTTGAAGCCTTCGACGAGGTTAATAATTTCGAATTTTTTGGGTGCTGAAAGCATAATAAAATGTTTATGGGTTTGAAACATAAAAATAACATATTTATAAGGTGTTAAAATATATACTTTTCATATCATATGTTTATGTTCAGTTGGTTCTTCTGAAGAGTGGTGGTCGGATGATTTACAATGGACCACTTGGGCAACATTCATCTCGTGTCATTGACTATTTTCAGGTTAGTTTCTGACTCTGTAAACATAATTGACCAATGTAAATTCAAACAAGCTATAGAAAATGTTTTACCTCTAGAAATAATGATTTCTTGCTGGGGATTAATAAACAGAGTATCCCTGGAGCTGCTAAGATTAAAGACAAGTACAATCCAGCAACATGGGTGCTAGAGGTGACTTCACAGTCTGTAGAGAGTGAACTTGACATTGATTTCGCTAAAATCTACAAGCAATCTGATCTTTACAAGTGAGTATATAGTAGATATCATTTATGGCTAGATTTCTGTTTCTTTAGGAGGTGTGCTAAACTGCTAATGTGTTGTTTATTTATACAGAAGCAACTTTGAGCTGGTTAAAGAGCTGAGTAGACCGGATCCGGGGTCAAGCGATTTGCATTTCAGCAGAACTTTTGCACTCAACTGGTGGGGACAGTTCAAATCTTGTCTATGGAAGATGAGCTTGTCTTACTGGAGAAGCCCTTCTTACAACTTGATGCGAATTGGTCACACTCTAATCTCTTCTGTAGTCTTTGGTTTACTGTTCTGGAACCAAGGGAAAAAGATGTAAGTACCATCAGAACCCATCACAATTACTCCGAGTTTCACTATACTTATCTTAGTGATTCGCTTCTTTTTGCAGAGATACTCAACAGAATTTGTTCACTGTTCTCGGAGCAATTTATGGTCTTGTCCTCTTTGTGGGGATAAACAACTGCACTTCAGCTTTGCAGTATTTTGAGATAGAGCGTAACGTTATGTACCGTGAAAGGTTTGCAGGAATGTACTCTGCGTTTGCCTATGCGTTCGCTCAGGTTGTAACTGAGATTCCTTACATATTCATCCAAAGTGCAGAGTTTGTGATCATAGTATATCCTATGATTGGTTTCTACGCGTCTCCTTCTAAAGTGTTTTGGAGTCTCTACTCAATGTTCTGCAACTTACTCAGCTTCAACTACCTCGCAATGTTCCTCATTTCCATCACTCCAAACTTCATGACCGCAGCTATTTTTCAGGCGTTTTTCTTCATTACTTTCAACCTTTTCGCTGGATTCTTAATCCCACAACCGGTAACAAGTCATTATCATCGTCATCTTTAATCTTTACCTTGATCAAATACTTAAATACTTGATGTTGAAACATGCAGCAAATACCAAAGTGGTGGATCTGGGTTTACTATATAACCCCGACCTCTTGGACGCTCAACCTGTTATTCTCATCTCAGTACGGCGACATTCATCAACAGATCAATGCATTTGGAGAATCCAAAACGGTTGCCAGATTCTTAGAGGACTATTTTGGATTCCATCATGATCGTTTAATGATTACAGCCATCATTCTCATTGCATTTCCTATTGCACTGGCTTCTATGTTTGCTTTCTTTGTTGCCAAACTCAACTTTCAAAAACGATGATTGATCACAAGCCACACACCAACCCAAGCTTTCCCTTATACATTGTCAAAAACTTGTATAATCAAAGACCACAAGCTCCTAGGATATGATAGCAATACGCCAACGAGAACAATGTACTTTTATATAGATTCCATTGACTTAACTGTAGAATGTAGTTAAAAATGAGTTATTCTTTTGCGCACAATTCTATATTATTCTAATTATCATCTAATCAGGAAAACTGAGCAAACTTTTGCATCGTTGTTTAGAGTTTTCAGATATTAAACTCCTGAAGATGGAAGCCTTGAGGAAAACAGCTTAGAATGACTTCATCATTCCTGAAAGCACCAGCCTCTTAATCTGTATTTCCTCCTCCAACTCGTCCTTGGTGACAGAGAAGGATTGCAAGGGGACCTTTTGTAGCTTCAAGATCCTATGAACACCATAGTTTCGTTTGTCATGAGAATCAGGAAATTTTTTTAAGACTCAATAGACACCTCAGGGCAGTTGCATAAATCAAGTACTTAAAACGCATGAAGCAATACTGATATATCTAAATCTGTCTAGATATTTATGCTAAACGCCTTGGGGTAATAGCTTCAGTTTCACATCTTATTTTAACTAAGATCTAAGGGAAAATGGAAGCTATATGGGGAGAGAACACATCAGTAGGTGCATGCGATGCTAGCAAAGTTTGAAAATCACCTAAATGTTTTGCAGTCATGACTCTTTGTCTGCTACCGTCTTGTCTCCATATTTAAAACATCTTCGGATTTGCTTTCTTTTGATAGATTGCTTCCCTTCTCCGATACACTTTCTTTTAGTGGAGATTTGGCGTCAGATGTTGCATTACCAGTGTTATCACCATTTGGTTCTTCAGATTGTTTTGCCTGTTATTCAAACATTGCATTGGTAGTGAAGCCAAGTTAATAACATTAGATAACGGATAGATTAGGGCATTAGGCATACTCCCGAAATTCATGATGTAAGCAAAGAGTGAGAGGAAAAACCATGCCAAATGTTTAGATTCAAAGAGAAAGAACTTCACCTTGTTCCTGTCTCGCCAGCCAAGCCCAAATGATAGGAAGCCGGTCTTCTTTTTAGGGCTATCCTGTGCAGCAACTTGAGACCGAGCAAACCTATACAACATTGAAGAAAAAACAAGATAAGAATTATCTTCTTAAACCACATTGACTTGAGCAGTAGTACTTGGATATTTATGAAGGTTATAAATATATATAAAAGAATGCCATAAAAGAAAAAAGTGTAAAACTGCATTAATGCATTGCTGTATAAGCAGGTAAATTCGGTTTTGGTATGTTGCCATGTTTTGGAAGGATTTAAACAGATCAAAACAGCCAAAGAAATGAAAAAGACAAGAGCATGTACCTTGGAGATGATAGTGCTTTATTTTGACCTGATTCATATTGCAAAGTAGCTTCGAGTGTTGTTTCTGCTGTAACTAGTCTCTTCTCCATTTGAGCGAGTTGAGTTGCAAGCTTCTCATTCTTCTCCTGTATAAGCCACAAGACAGTCGTATATGTTATGAGTTTGCAGCGTATAAGGAATCATCAAGCTAAGTTGAAGATGAAGCAATTCTAACTCGACGTTTTATCAATACTTATTCAGCCAAAGCAAAATAGAAAGTAAGTTGAACAAAGCACCTGAAGCATGTGCACTGCATATCTTTGCGCAGCTGCATCCTGCTCTGCACTTACTCGAGCATCTTCTGTAAGCCTTTGGTCTTGCTCAACTTTCATCAAGACCTGAAGCATTGGTACTGCATTATATGGGACTGATACTCGAGCAAACACAAATACTGCAGAAATTATCACTTGTGAAGAAACAAAGATATGGAAACAAACCTGAAGCATTGCTGTTTCTTGTTCTTTTTTATCAGAAAGGACTTGCTTCAGTTCTTTCGTTTCCTTTTCCAGTTGTTCAATCTGTAAAATTTGAGGCTAACATTTTAGTTTACTCAAAATATACATTCTTACTCAGTATTAAGAGAAACGCACCCCTCCCACTATAAACTAGCATTTGAAACTTTACACCAACCAAGTAACAGATTTATTTGATGTTCATCAACTTAAAATCATATAGAGCCTAACTTCTGATATCCACAGTGTCCAACTGAATGAAATATAGTAGAGAAGAAACAGAAAGCTCAGTATGTTATAAGAGAGTCTATAAACCATCATCTATCTAGCTATTATATAGCAGTGTCTGAAGGAAGTCTAAATTTACCCGTGCACTTAATTCCAGTCTGTTATCTTCTTTGACCATCTCCATCAATGCTATCTCCAGCTCCTCAGCTCTGGTGAGAAGAGTAACACATATTAGGACTAGTTCTTACGTTTTTCAGGACCCTCACTCTTCATTTTGCCACCAGCTTGTTGCCGCAAACGGAGTTATTTAATGAACACATTCTTTTAAGCTCCATAAATAATGAGAAAGGGAAAGTGAAGTAGAGTAACAATAACCTCAATACAGCTGATCTTTTCTCCTCCAACAGTCTGCATAGTTCAACCTTCAACCATACCACCTGCACATTAACTGTTATTGATGAAATTTAAAAAGAGTTGCATTTTGTTCATGCTTAATCAACTACAGAAGAACTTTGTTGATGAACTCAACCATTTTGCCTTGAAATTCGCTACCATGAACAAAACATAATATATATCGGAAATATATGATTGTCATGAGCTAGATGATTAGCTTTTGTAAACATAGAACAATAAAGTGGTTTTCATTCCCAAAATATAAACAAAGAGTAGACAGAACAAAAAAACATTGTCACCTGCTCTTGAAGATCTGGTAAGGAGTCTAATTCCATATCAACATTTGCGCCATCCACATTGAGAGAATGAGTTTCATTGTCATCTGGATTTTCACCATCATTCCTTTGAGTAGGCTTTTGTTCATCAAGGATTGATCCTTCATGTTTAAAGCTATATAATTTAGAAGCCAATCCCTTTTTGTCCTTCCAGACTCGACCCTTGTGTAATCTTTCCTCGACAATCTCTAGTACTGCCGGTCTATGTCTTTCTCTCAGCTCCTCCAATCTAGCCTCATTTGTCGATAAATAACCCATGCATGCAGTTAAAACAAGTTGACTGCTATCAAATGTTGAACTAGCAAGGCTTTGTAATGAAGTAATTGCATCTCCTGCATCTTTTGTGGCAACAATTGCAGGACCTATGGAAATTACAAGTACTGAGAAATTTGTTTCCTTTAAACCATAGAGCTAGCTCAATCATCACATACTTAAATATTACGCATTTGATACATACAAAAGTAGCAGAAATACCATATAGTTCCATTAAAGCAAATGCTGTTCGAAACAACACTACACGGTTTCCTTCAAAGAGAAGCACGTCCCACATCCGCAGAACTGGGCCAAAAAATACCAAGATAAAAACTTCTTTGGCAGATGTACAATGTCATTCCTTGGCATAGCATGAATTCAGAAAGTTTATTAAGAGCTCACCGCATTCCCAAGGAAGTATGTTCACAAAAATAGATAGAAACCATGGCCCAGATATCCATGCTACCTGCACTCCCAAGTAATCCAGATGATTAACTGCATCAGGAGGATTATTGGAATAGAAGAAACGATCACATTGCTCTGTGTAAGGGAGAAAATACAATTAAATAAAGAGAAAGTTGAATATGAGATGAAAGACGAACCAAGCGTTGGGAATCTTTCTCGCATCAACTCTTCAAAGACTAGTTGATCAACCTAAGAGAAGTAGATTCGCAATGGTGATTAGATACACCTACCCGAAAGTTTGTAAGAAAATAAAATCAAGAATCCCTTAGGGTGAAATGGTACCTGAGATTCTACCATCTCTTCTGTATAATAGCCATCAAAATAATCATCAATAATACCAACCAAACTCCTGCAAAAATTCAGTTAACACAAAAAATCAGCTTACAGTGACAGCAAAAATTGTAATGCCTGTAGAGATGGAACTTTGTTCATCAGAACCGACATGGTTTTCTGAAATTCTGCTTCAACGGTTTATTCTTATATCCAGTCACGTGAAGAAGGTAAATGAAAGGATGTCAATCACCCTACCAAAATGCATTTTCCTCTGGCATCAATAGAAGCAAAAGTCCTGCGAAAAAGTTCATAGCCTGCAGTTTTACAGGATCATAATTAGAGCTTAGCCTTGAAACAACTGTCACATAAAATGACTAAATCCCACCAGTAGTTTTATTGATCTTTATGAAATTCCTCCATAAAAAGATACATGTTGAAGCAGCCAAAAAGAGATAATGAAGAAAACATGACTGGAGAGGCCTTATAGGAGCTAGTTGAGAAAAGAAAATAACAGCTTACAAGCATTACATCAAGATATGTACTCAAGTCACCTGACAGTACCCAACAGATGGGTTATGACAAGCATAAGCTAGCAGAATTCGCCTTAAGGAATCTCGACCAGCATCATTCAAAGCAGGGTGACCCGGGAATGTCCGACGTATATCCTGTAGAATCGAAAACAAACAAGAGTGATCATGACGGAAATAAAAGACCTTCAGATTACTAAAGTCCAATATGCATGCATCTACTAAACCTTTTCAATTTGTTTTTTCCACTTTCTTTGAACATCAGACGAGCTTGGATTTTCACTGCTTTCATCAGAGTTAGTTATTTGGTCCAACAAATCGTGATAGTACCCTTCAACTCGTCTTGCCTTTACACCTACAAACGCTTGCCAGACCTGTGAGTTGCAAAAGTTAGATAAGAAAATTTTAAATTTACTTCAATGAGATGACAAAATGAATTAGAAAGCTCACCTCCCCTCTGAGATCCTTTGGCACACCCAAACGAACAAGTACCTCAAGTTCTTCATACCAAGGGAAAAATGGCTCTGGAGAAACATTACCCTGAGCATCATTCTCTTCCTTTATTGAATTGCATCTACCAGTGGAAGTCTCACTGTCATGGTCAACTTCCCTAGAATTTTGCTCAGATTCTTCAATAGAAGACAGTGATTCTCTTTTTGATGAAGCATGGCCTCCTACTGAAGTGCTCTGCCTGTTTTTCGTATACTTTACGTTCTTTACACGAGAGCACATCATAGCCTCTATAGACGCAAGACAAGGTCTAATGTGAGCCCATTCTATAACTGAACGATCTTTCTTTTCTTTTCGTGCTTTATCGTCTTCCAATTCACATTTATCTGCTGCTGCCTCGGGCTTTTCTGTTGCATTTTCTTGTTGAATTTGTACATGATCTTCACGTTCTTTTGCTGATTGAGGCTGTTTCTTTTCATCAGATTCACTTTCGACTGCAAGCTCCTTCTCCTTCTCAGATTCAACTTGCTTCTCCTCATCTTTCACAAGTTCACTGTCTCGTCCTAGACTCTTCTCCCTCAAAAATTGGTTCTCTTGTTGATTTTGTACATGATCTTCACGTTCTTTTAATGATATAGATTGTTTCTCTTCATCAGATTCACTTTCGACTGCAAACTCCTTCTCCTTCTCAGATGCAAATTGCTTCTCGTCATCTTTCACAGGTTCAGTGTCTCTTCGAAGACTCTTCTCCCTTAAGTATCGATGCTCTTCATGAACCCGTGCTTCTGCGTCTGGTTCCCTCTCTTTTGAAAGCTCACCAACTGTTTCAGTGCTGGTTTTTTCTTGCACTTGTTCACCACTAAGTTCACATTCTTGTAAGTAACTAGAATCATGTTTCCCGTTTCTCAAACCCTCCTCTGAAGCACTCTCCTCTCCAGAGTCCGAACCATCAGCCTGCAGTGTATCCTGAAAATCATCTTCCGAAGAACAAGGTTCAACGGGGACCTCTAGTCTGTCAAGGAAGTTATTCCATTTCTCTGCCCTCTCTGTCTCTTCCTCCTATTACAGTAGTATTCAATTTAGCAAGTTGGAAGCAAGCACAGCATTTTAACATCACGGTTTCTGTGTCTACATTTGGACAAAAAGCAATTTTGGGACCAGAACAACAACATAACACACAGGATTCTAGTAACGCCACCATAAATATATGCCAAATTTTTCATCTCCTAATGTCAGCGTGAGCAAGAGAACTCACTGTGTAGATGCTAAGGTATTCTTGATATCTCTGAACGTGTTGAGGTCTCAAGGCAAATCCATAGGCGTCCCTGCAATCAAATCCATCAACTAATGTATGATATTAATCACAAATTTGCCAAATAATTTGAGAAATTTACCTGGAATCTACCTCCAGTGAGCGCTTGCTCACCAAAGATAACAACATATTTTACAAAAAAAACTATTTCTAATTCCCATTGCTTTACTTCACAACACACCACACACTCACAAAATTGTAATCCATACACAGCTTAATGTTTGTAACATTTAACCACCGAAATTAACAACAACAACAACAACAACGACAAAATTAAGGCATTAATTTTGGAAACGACGATAAAGATCAAAAGTAGAAAAGAAAATCTAGGATCATCGGTTTGGTTTCGTACTGCGATCGAGAAATCGTCAACGTGAGAAAACCGATTAAAGCGGAGATAAATAATTAAAATATGGATTAACTTCGAAAGCGAAATCACCTGTCTCTCAGGTAGTTGTGGACAACAAGTAAGTATTGCTCCGTCATGCTCGGTCATGCAAGATCAAATAGTTTTTTTCGTTTTCCAGCCAAAAAAATAAATCAAATAGACAAAAAAAAAAAAAAAAATCGTAACGATTATAGAAAGAAATCCCTCTAATTTCATAACGTTAATTTTCACACCTTTATTCAAGCAAATAATTAATATTTCATAAAATAAAATTTCTATTTGCTTCTTACAAAACTCAAGACAAAATTCACAGAGAGAACTCAGACAAGAACGATGAATAGAGATTGAATCTACTTTTCTCCACGTGGCGTATTCTTATTAGACTATTAATAAAGTTGGTGACTCCACCTATACATGACGTGGCAATGAAGAGTAATACTGATTCATATTTCTGAATCTCATCACTCAAAATAATTCACTTTGGTTCTTTGATAACAAAAAAAAACACAGAAGAAAGAGACAGACAATATGTGATGTGTGTCGTGTCGTCCTCCCCATCTCTACTAACACTTTGAATTTAGTACTACCAAACTCAAACTGTGTCCTGAAGCTTAATCAATCTCTTTATTCACATGCCCTCTCTCTCTTTCCATCGTCCTCTCTATCAATTGACCCACATTTGTCTTTCAACTTAGCTTCTCTTATCTTGTTCAGTGTTATCTCAACTACCATCAATCTCCGTTATTGAGCTTTGTTATTGTACTGATGATAAACAAAAGTAGTATATACTATAGACTAGAGTATTAGTAACCTCAGGATCTACCGTCACAAATGGTTCTGATCAAATGGATATTCTTGTGTCTTGAACTCTTAAGTCGTTCTCATCAGCCTGTGATTCTTCTTCATGACTTAAAATTGAAGCTATAACACTTTTTTCCCCAGAAGAAACATCTTTCTTGAGCTTTGAATCTGAATGATCACCTTCCATAGAGGCAACATTTTCAGTTGCATGATCAGTTTTCTCTTCCACCACAACTACATTTTCATGAGTTTCTTCTTCTTCCTTGGAAGGTGAAGTACTAACCGATGATATACAAGAAACTTCAGATTGACTCAGTTGTTCAGATCCCTCAGAACTTCGTGACCCTTTAACAAATTCAAGTTTTTTCATCAGAAACTTTAGTCTCTTCTCTGCTTTTTCCCTTAATCTGATCTCTTCTCTCAGATGACGCTCCAGCTCCTCCATCTGTCAAAATGATAGGTTGTTTTTAAGAAAAAAAAACAGCCTTTTCACTAAACCCAGATGGAAACTGACTACTTTAAAACAAGACCTCTTTGGTCAAAGAAACGACAACATACTGACAAAGTAAGTGATAAGAATGACTCTTCCTCATGGTTGTTGATCAAACCCAAATTTTCTAAAACAAGCATAAAACTTAAGATTCAATGAGTTACCTTTCTGGTAATAAGCTCTGCTTCTTCTTTTACAGAACTTGAAACTTGCCTCTCTGCAAGTAGTCTCCCTCTTAAAGACTCCACAGTTCTCAGACTTTCATTTTCTTCTTCCTCCATCTTCTTACTTGCAGAATTTGTTCTTAACCAAATAAATTACAGATAAGGTAAGCAGTCTATAGAAAACTTCTTAAATCACACAGTAGTAAATTGAGAGAGAAAGAGAGAGAAACACACCTGCATTTTGTGTTGTAATTGAATTGATCAATGGTCATAACAACCAGAACCAAATTTGTAAAAGCTTTATAAATCTCCAACTTACAACTAACTGCAAAAGAGATTAAACTAATTAGTAAAACCAATGTGTTGTTAGATCATGTCATAATGATTTACATTTAATGTTTCATTCAATAAGAAACATATCAACATCATACCTTGAAATTAACTTACCACAACTCTCTTCCCAAAGAAAATTCAAACCCTTTCCAAGTTCAAATTAAATAACAGATCCAGATTCAAATCTCCTGGACGTACAAGAGGAGGGAAATAAACCTAAAAACCTAAAGAGAAACAGAGGATGAATATTTTCTGTATTGAATCGCGAAGAAGATACAAACGTATTTGTAGGTGTACAGTGCTAGAATTAAGGAGAAACTACAGCAATTCGGTAGATACTATAGTAACAAGTAAGGAAACAGCTGACTATATATATTAATTACAAAGATTTGGTAAACCAGAGAGATAACCGAGTAAACCATACTCCAATAAAACCCCCCAAAAGTTCGAACTTTGAAGTTTAATTTTGAATTGAAAAGAGAATCCGTGGTGTAGGGACAGTAAATAAGTTGATTTGTAGACAAAACGACAGTGTAGGCTTGGAGTTTTGTTACTTTTATTAATTTGGAAGAGACAGAAATCTGCAATACCCGTGAGTTGGTAAATCTCTCACTTCAAAATCCTATTTAAGAAATGTATTAGAATTATACCCACATTATAATCATGAATTGATCGTTTTTATAAACCGTGTTTATTTAGCTTATTGGACCCGTATTCATATTCTAGAATATTGTTTTCGAGATATTGTTTTTGAATATGAAAAAAGAAAACTAAAACAAAAAGATAAATGAAACTATTTTGATGAGCATGACTCAGAATTAGTGTTTATCTTTATTTTAAAATATTGTTTGTTCTTGAATATAAACAAATTTTGAGATATAGTCCGTTTCTCTCCGTCGATCTCTCTGACGACTTCTCCTCCGATTAACTTCATCGGAGATCCTCTGAGCTCTGTAGCTCTCTCCCTGCAAATTCTAGCTTCACTCACTGGCCATAATACCCATTAGCACCAGATCCAAGCTCCAAAAGCAGACTTCGAAGATTTAATTGGTTGGATCCACACTTGAGGAAGGAAGAAAGGAAGGCGATTCTAATCAAGGGCTAAATCCCTCCCCCCTGAGCGCAAGGCAGAAGGATGGACCAACAACTACTAAATAAATTAAGAGGGCTGAACATCGAAGAGGAGCAAACAATAGATCTACCGGATTCATGAAGCTACAGTAATCAGGCTCAAGACGATCTAACCTTAATTGGTAAGCTTCTTAATCCTAATGCTCAGAACATTGCTAGGTTCATGATCGGAATCCCTAGAATATGGAGATTAGGAAACAAAATAAAAGGTACAGCTTTAGGGAAAGATTCTTTCCAATTCCGATTCTAATCGGAAAGTGATTTAATGGAGATTCTTCAATTTAACTTCTGGAACTTTGATAACTGGGGCTTTACAGTAGCTAGATTGGACAAGAATTTTACTGATGATAAACTAACAATAATCCATCAATGGATTAGACTTTCTGAGATTCCTGTGGAGCATTTCACAAAGGATTTCTTTATGGTGGTAGCTAACTCGATAGGTGATGTTTTGGAAGTGGATTATGATCCAAACAAAACTCACCTATTACCATACGTTAAGGTTAAAATCCTTTTCGATACCCTCAATCCCATTAGGAGTTCTAGAACATTCAGACTATCCTCTGGGAAGATAATCACAGTCAAGGTGGAGTTCGAAAGAGTTCGAAACACATGTAAACATTGTAAGAGACTCACCCACAGTGAAAAAAAATTCTCCTTCAAACATGGCTCCTTGGGGGAGCAAAGTAGAGGAATCCATGAATCTACAGGGAAGAAAATGGAAACAGGAAGCAATACTCAAGACTCCACAGGATCGCTACAAAACCTCCCATCTAACGCTAAGGCTACTTCATCAAAGGAAGCATCGGTGCAAGAGCAGAGTTGTTTCAAATCTAAAAACTTAGGAGAAGCACACCAACAGAATGAAAGTAAACAACAACATTCAGACAACAGAATGGGACTGAAAAGAACAAGTTCTGCAACCTCGGAAGATTTAGAGACATCATCCCATATGGAGGAGATTGAACTTAACAGTATTAGGAAAGGCGAGGTATCAAACAAAATATTGAAAATTGCAATGTCAGAGCAGCAGTTTGAAGAGACAGACAAAGGCAAGCTTATTAAAAGATATAGATCAAGGAAGAAACAAAGACAAGAAGCTGAATCATCTTACAAAACTACTACTCTGCAGAAAGTTCCTCAATCTGGTCTGGTGGCTCTCCAGAAGCCACCCAATCTCCAATGAGTGTGTTGAGTTGGAACTGTCAAGGTTTGGGGAACACCTTGACAGTTCAACGCCTTAAGGAAATTAGGAAGAAACAATTTCCGGACATAAAGTTCCTCATGGAGACCAAGAATAGCCTACAACACGTACAAGCAATCCAGAACTGGACTGGATATGACAACTTACACACAGTGGAGCCAAATGGACGTAGTGGCGGCATGGCATTGTTCTGGAAAGATCACATGAATCTTAAAGTAGTGAAAAGCTGCTCAAATTACATAGATGTAGAATTAGATATGGGAGGGAATAAAGTGACAGCCACTTTCATCTATGGCCACCCAATGCCATCTCAGAGGCTGAGGGTATGGAACGAGATACATGGCTTTGGAGAAAACAGGAATCTTCCATGGTTCCTGATTGTTGACTTCAATGAAATTTACTCAAATGCGGACAAATTGGGAGGACCACAAAGACCTGAAAACTCGTTTGAAAACTTTAGATCCTTTCTAAGAAACTGTAAACTCAGAGAAATTGCAAGTACTGGACCACAGTACTCGTGGATGGGAATGAGGAGGAACTTTTGGATCCAATGTAGACTAGATAGAAGCTATGGAAATGTAGAATGTATCCAAAAATATCCCTGAACCAAAACAGATTATATAAGCATCTTAGGCTCGGACCATCGACCTTTGTATACCACTATAATGACGGAGGACAGAAATTACATGACAAGATTCAGTTTTGACAAGAGATAGATCAAGAAACATGGATTCAAGGAAATGATCCAAAGAGCCTGGTCTGAGGCACATCAGAGAGGTGGAAACATAATGGATGGTCTGGATGAGTGTAGAAAACAAATCTCCAAGT
Organism: Lepidium aucheri; assembly: GCA_900406435.1. Taxonomy (NCBI): domain Eukaryota; kingdom Viridiplantae; phylum Streptophyta; class Magnoliopsida; order Brassicales; family Brassicaceae; genus Lepidium; species Lepidium aucheri. The sequence goes on along the minus strand of OVBA01002574.1, from coordinate 15,189 downwards.
GGAAAAAGAAAACCAAATTGAAGACTAACTGTAAAGTAGAAGATCTAAAGTCCAGATTAGACAAAGAAATGACAGAAGCGAACCCGGACTTCCAAGCAATTCAAGAGTTAAAACTGAAGCTAAGCAAACAGGCCTTGGAAGAAGAACAATTCTGGAAACAAAAAAGCAAAGAAAAATGGACAAAATTTGGTGATCAAAATACAAAATTTTTCCACAAATACGTCAACTTCAGAAGATCAAGGAATAGAATGATAGCCTTAGTGGATTCAGAAGGAAGAACTCACTATGAAGAGGGCTCGAAAGGCACCATAGCAGCAAACTACTTTAGAGAGCTTTTCAAATCATCAAACCCTTTTGGAATTAATGAATCATTGTCTAGCCTTCTAAGAAAGATTACAGATCAAATGAACAGCCAACTAATGGCTCCTATTACAGATCTAGAAGTAAAGCAGGCAGCATTCAGTATAAAAGGGGAGAGTGCACCTGGACCTGATGGAATCACTGCGGAGTTCATTCATAGCTATTGGGATATTGTGAAGGATCAAGTCATCAAAGAGATAAAAGATGTTTTCGTGGAGGGTACAGTCCCAAGAGACTGGAACTACACAAACATAGCACTAATTCCAAAAATTAAAGACCCCAGAAACATGACTGAATACAGACCAATTAGTCTATGCTCAGTAATCTACAAAATCTATGCAAAGATTCTCGTTAGAAGACTACAACCAGTACTCCCTATGATTGTCTCTGAAACGCAAGGAGCTTTCACCGCAGGAAGATTAATATCAGACAATATCTTACTTGCACATGAATTAATGCATCATCTCCATGTGAACACAGAGGGACAAAAGGAATTCATGGTGGTTAAAACGGACATGTCAAAAGCATATGATAGACTGGAATGGCAATACCTAGAGATAATTCTAACGAAATTAGGATTTTGCAGAGGCTGGACTAAGAGGATTATGTCGTGCATCACCATAGTTAAATACTCAGTTATGATAAATGGAACTCCTTATGGATACATTGCACCGGAAAGAGGACTAAGACAAGGAGATCCTCTGTCTCATTTCCTATTTGTTCTTGGTACTAAAGGCTTAATTCATCTAATGAACTTAAGAATAGGAGCGAGAGAATTATCAGGAATCAAATTCAGTGCAAGAAGTCCGATTATTCAACACCTTCTATATGCGGATGATAGCCTTTTTGCATGTAAAGCTAATCCCACTGAAGCAAGTACCTTGAAAGATGGCTTTAATGAATATGAGAGGATCTCTGGTCAAAGAATCAACTATGAGAAATCTGCAATTGCATTTGGCAGGAAAGTCAAACTGGAATCAAAGAACCAAATAAAAGGAATAATGCAGATTCACACAGATCATGGAATAGGTAAGTATCTAGGACTACCAGAATGCTTTAAAGGCTCAAAAAAGAAAACATTCGAGTACATCACAAAAAAATTAAGAAAAGAAACAGATAACTGGTTTGCTATGAAACTGTCGATAGGGGGGTAAGAAATTATGATTAAGTCAGTAGCCCTGGCTTTCCCGGTATATGCAATGTCGTGCTTCAGACTAACAAAGGAACAATGTAAAACCATAACAAGTGCAATTAGGCAATTCTGGTGGAGGTCAGAAAGTAACAAACAAAAAGTATCCTGGGTGGCATGGTCAAAAATGTGCAGAACAAAACGAGAAGGAGGGCTTGGCTTTAAAGCAATTGAGGATTTCAACCAGGCTCTCCTGGCCAAACAAGCTTGGAGGCTGTTGAGACATCCAAACTCCCTGATAGCTAGAATGTTCAAATCAAAATACTATGAGAACCAAGACATGCTAACCAGCTATTCTCATTCCTCTGACTCCTATGCTTGGAAAAGCATAAAACATGGACAAAAACTACTGGAGAAAGGCTTGCTGTGCCAAATAGGAGATGGGATGGACACATATGTCTGGACTACTAAATGGATTGGCAGAGATCAACCTCGAGCTCCAATTAGTAAAACTAGTAGGTTCAATGTCAATCTTAAAGCATCTGAACTAATTAGAGGGGAGGATTGGAACACAAATCTAGTACAGGAGACATTTATTGACTCGGATGCTAATTTCATTATGGAATTCCCCCTTGTGTCACAGCCAAAGACTCATGGATCTGGTGGCCAAACCCATCTGGCACATATTCAGTTAGGAGTGGATATAGACTATCACAAAGTGGGCAACTACCTGTGAACCTTAGGGACACTAATACCTCAGATCCGATAATAGGTCTAAAACAGAAAATCTGGAGAGTCAATGCCCCAAGAAAGATTCAGCTCTTCCTGTGGCGAACTGTTTCAGAGGCTCTAGCAGTCAAAGTAGCCCTGAAACAAAGGAGGATTGGCCAAGATGACCTATGCAGCATCTGCAATGCAGAAGCAAAAACAGTCAATCACTGTTTGTTTACCTGTCACCCAGCTCGACAGATGTGGGCTCTATCCCAATTCTCCATGCCACAAGTAAGGTTTGCTAACTCCTCTCTGACAACTAACCTCACTTATTTACTAACAAAGAAAGGTTCGACAAGTGAGGAAAACGAAAAAATCAAACTCTTTCCATGGCTGTTATGGACTATCTGGAAAACCAGGAATGATATTGTGATCAACAATGTCAATCCTAATTTACAGATTAAGGTTCATGAAGCAAGTGCAGAAATGGCCCTGTGGAACCAAATGGCTTCAGAAAAGGCACAACTAGATAGAAAGGAAGCAAGTTTTAGAGCAGCCATTGACTCCAATGAAGATACAGGGGAAAGTCACGCCTTAAGCTGGCACTTAGCCTGGTCAAACAAGTCGAGTCTAAACGGAGCATCTTTTATCTTACAAGACTTAAGAACAAAAGATTGTATTCATGGAAGACATGTGATTCTGGGGACAACTTCCTACTTGCTAACTGCTCTATCAGGTCTCATATGGGCTCTAAGTTCCACCCTGGAATTACAAATTCGAAGTATTAAAGTTAAGGTGGACAACAGAACAATCCTCAAAGCCATCCAAAACCCTTCTGATTGGCCTAAATACAGAGGTTGGCTTAACAAAGTTTATCAGCTAAAAGAAAAATTCTGATTATGCAAATTCATCGGAACTCCACATAATCAAAATCAAATAGCAAAGAGGATTGCTACAAGCGTGGTCAATCAAGGCCGTTACAATGATTACATAGCCAGGGGCCTTCCAACTTGGATAACTCTAGAGGAGGAAGGAGAAAACAGAGCAAATACTAGGCAAAGATCTTCTGATAACAGAAGTTAACCCAGAATCTAAACAAGATCCAACAATAGGAAGAGAGCATCAACTAGCAAAGCTCAACACCCAATATCGTGCACCTTCCAAAAAACATAGTTGCTCTGACAATTCTGCCCATCTGTTTCATCTTCAGTCTCTGTCCAATGGAGTTTACTTGGCAAAGAAGGCTAATATACATTGGTTTATATTCCCAAGGAGTGTAACTAAGTTGGTTGCGTGCTTAAAATGCCTTCATTAGTAATGATTAGTTTTGTCTTCTCTAAAGGAAATGATTAAACTTTTTGGACAACTAAAAGATATCTCCAGGTGAATCAAAGGACGCATAAAAGGAGGTATCAAGTAATGACAAGTGGACAACAACTGCAGGAAACATTTATCAGCACGCTAACGCATTGGAAAGGAGATCTTATATTCAATGTAAGGACGTCTCCTATGACAACATGTAAGGAATGGTGGAATTCCAATGCAGAACTTCAAATGGAAGCAACTGAAGCGTCATATAAGACAAAATCAGAGGCCTTTAAAAGAAGGTGCGAGTGAAAGCAGAGGCAACACAACCATTCGCATTCCATAGATGGATAACAGTCTGTGGCAAGCTCTAAACCAATTTGATTTGGGAAGAAAAAACCCTCTTGCTTTTCTCAATACAGCAATGTACCAAGCAACACATGCCGTAAACAACAAAAGCCTTCTCATCAGAGCTCTGAACACGACTGAACAAAACATCCAGGACATGATCGAGGATCTGCCCAAAGATTGGTGTCTGCATAACTCGGTGAAAAGAAGAATGCTGGATAAAGAGCACGCTCAATTTTTCTTCAACAGAGAGGAAGATCTTGATGCCATCTACAGAATGGAACCGCTTTTGTACAACGGCTGGCTAGTGGCTGCGGAAAAATGGGTGAACAATCAAGAGTTAAGGCCTTTGACCAAGGTGCATCTCTGGATCCAGATTCGTCAGCTTCCTCTGCAATTTGCATCTGAGGAAGTGGTGCGCTTACTAGCAGGTCTTGTGGGCGAAGTAATGGAGATTGACATGAACAATCCATCGACAACTAGACCCTTTCTTGATCAGAGTTAAGATTGGTTTTAACATTAATGAGAGGCTGAGGTATTACAGGGCTGTTCACTGTCAAAGCGGTGAGAGATTCCAGATATAGTATTATTACGAATGGGTGGCGAGGCTGTGTTTTAATTGCCAGAGAATCACACATACTACAACCTTCTGCACCCACACTCTGTCCCCCATGGACTACTTCATTTATCCAGTGCAGGTTAACTCGCAATAAGAAGCTTCTCCAGGTAGTGAAAGATCTATGGAGGCTTGGACCAATTCCCCAAGATCAATCTTATCACAGCCAATATTTGAGCAGGATCTGTCTTCGGAACAGCATGGACGTGCTTCTAACCACAGAAGTGTTACCATGGAAGACATTCTTAACAATCCTGAAGACACTTTCATGGCTGAGGTAAGTCCTGATCCTATTGACTTGGAACTTAACATTCCAAACATCTCTCCAGACCCACTCTTAAACATCACTGAATGTGGCGAAAGCTCTAAATCAAAAAGTAACAAAGACGAGGAGGAAAGTATAGCCAGTCAAGGATGAGTTAATCAGGCCTCTAAAGACAACCATGCTGCCGACGTTTAAGCCTAGTCTTTTCAATTTAAAGACCATGATCTTTTGTTAAGTTTTTGTGTCAAGTCGAATTATCAAGTTCTGTTGGTTTCCTTTCATTAACTCTAGTTTTTGTTTATGTCTTTTGTTAAGTTTCACTTGTTGATTGTGCTGTAAAGCAAGTGGTGGAGCTTGCTCCCCTTGCTCTCTATCCCTATGTAACTCTCGGTTGAACTTATATATATAATCTACTATCTTTGTGACAAAAAAAATGAAACTATTTTGATCCCCTCTCCAAAGAGCAACTTTTCTCAAAATCTCAAACGGTGATGAGTTGTTCTTCAAAAAAGCTTTGTTTGGTAGGCGCTGCTGCCTACTCACTCGGACAATGCTCTGAACACGAGAGTATGTAGTTCCACCTCTTTTGCTCATGCTGAGTCACATGCTGCATCCCTGATGAAATAGATTCGAATTAGATGAACTGAACATGAAAAAAACACTCAAATGAGTCATAAATCTATATACATAAAAAATCAAACTCGAATCCGAACTCAAACCAAATCAAGAACCAAATTTTAGTTTTTCGAGTTTTTCTATTTTTTTTATAATTTTGAATTTTTTATAAAAAATACTCAAACCCGAACTCGATATACATGAGATTGATTTAATCAGTGACATAAATACCAATTTAATCAGTGACATAAATACCAATCATAGCAGATCCATAAATAAATTTACAGAATCCTTAGTTGATAATTAAATTCATATCCTTGTACAAAAAAACTACCATTATTATTACTGATCAGTAAAATTCATATCTTTCAATTCATATTAAAAGGGGAAGGATTTCGTTTTATGATAAAACAAGCATTCATTTCATTTCAAGAACAAAAAGAAGAAAGCAGGAGATCGAACTATGCCAAAACAAACTTTATCTAAAAAATAAAAATATATGAATAAGTTTTAAACTAAAATAAATAAAATACTGAATTAGATAAACCGAACCCGACAAAATATCAAAATGTATCCTAAATCTATGTATCGAGAAAATCAAATCTAAACCTGTACTGAAACCGAATCAAGAACCGGTATATTTTAGTTAAATTTTGGTTTCTTTAGAGTTTTCCAATAAATTTTTATTAATTTTGAATTTTTGTATATAAATTTATAACAAAACCTACCTTAAACCTATTTTTAAGGGTTTTATGAACATTGGGTTAATTTTATTTTATAGTTTATAATATAATCGAAATGAACTTGTATAAAATATAATCTTATATGTTTTATATAAGATGTATAATGGCTGTATATTCACTTTCTTACTGCAAGTCATTTTATATAAAACATATGAGACGACAAATATGCATGTGAAGTTGTGAACAAAGACGAATCATAATGTATCCTGATTGTTGGTAAATGCTAAGATAAGGAAAAAATGTTTTTTGACGTTAATTCCAAATAATTTTTTTTTAGTTTTTACCTTATTTTAAGTTTGTAACAGGATACTACTTTTACCCAAGTGTCACAAAACTCTTTGTCAGAAATACTAAATCACTCAATAATTTTTTTTTTTGTCAGCCTCAAAAAATAAACTTTATCTTTTTGTTTTCATTTATATATGGACTTATTTATCTGTTATGGTTCTTGTGACTGTGCGGCATTGTACTATTGTTGATGTAAAATATCAGAAGAAGACATAACAAGTTTTAGACGGTATTGTAATGGAATATAATCAAGAAGATGGGGCAAATTATGTGACCCAGCATAGATCTGATATTAAATCTAGTTAACTGTAAGTGGTCACAGCTGAAAATTAATGTTCACAACCTATTTTGTCTTTGTTGGTGAAGTTATATAATTAATCAGCAACACAGAAAGAGAAATTGAGTGATTAACAACATTGACTTTACGTGTACTTTACTTTGAGACCAAAATTAACTACCGACCACATTGGTCAACATAATGCTTACTTTGTATAGCAAACTAATGAATCTTGTAGAATATGATTAAGAGGTGTTTAACATCGAAAAGCTTCATCAAGCACTTGTTTCATGATGTCCTCTTTGTTGCTCATTGACTCAACCAAACCCTCTATCACATCATACATCTCTTTGCTGTTCTCACATGAACTATCTTTTGCAATGAAACTACGTAATCCTTTATCAGTTTCAATCCAGCTAGTGCCGGGGATTTTCTTCAATCCGATTCTTTTCATCTTCTCCCTTACAATTTCAGCCTCTTCCCATCTCCCAGCTTGAGTGTATAAATTCGCCATGATAGTGTAAGTCCCTGTATTTTCAGGTTCCATCTCAAACAAGCGATCACAAGCGAAACTCGCAGTCTCTAAGTCACCAAGAACTGAAGCCCCATTTAACAACGCACCCCAAACTTTAGCAGTTGGTTCAATTGGCATCTTAAAAATGAACTCCATGGCATCTGAAAGTTTTCCAGTCCGGCTAAGAACACTTACCATACAAGCATAGTGCTCAACTCTAGGCTCAACGTCATACTTAGTTACCATAGAATCAAATATGTGATGTGCCTTATCTGATTCCCCTGAGTGCGCAAATGCCGAAAGAACAGCTGTTAGTGTGACATTGTCTGGCTTAATTCCAAGACTCTGCATTTGGTCAAAAAGACTACAAGCAGAATCAGAGTCTCCATGAACAGCATAAGCTGTAATAATCATGGTCCAAACGATCAAGCTTCTCTCTTTACAGTTATCAAACACCCTTTGAGCTCCTTGCAGAAATCCTAATTTGGCATAGTTATCTATGATGGAGGTGGTGACATATATATTGTTATCAGCGCAGTTACGTATGGCAAAAGCGTGGATTTCCTTACCCCCTTTTAGATTTGAACTATATGTCAACGAACAAAGAAGGCTCGAAAGAGTAACCATATTTGGCCTAGAGCCACATCTTATCATCTCCCTGAATGAGTTTATAACCTCCTCATGATGGTTATTCTGCATCAGACCCGAAAGCACAGCATTCCACGTACTCAGACCAATGCATTCCATCTCATGGAATAAAGCCAATGCTTCCTTGACAAGACCATGAGCCATGTATCCTGAAATTAAAGCTCCATACGTAACAGAATCTTTCTCACTCATCTCATCAAACAATGCTCTTGCATAATCCAAGCTTCCACATTTAGCATAAAAACCAATCACAGCATTACACAGGGATAAATCCATCTGAATATGATTCTCAAGCATAAGCTTGTGAACTTCCATCCCGAAAACCAGATCCGTTGATTGTCCACACGCCTGCAATACACTTATAACAGTGACTCCGTTAGGCTTCAAATCAGGGCAACCTAACATCGCTTTATACAACTCTTTACAGTCCTCAAAAGACCCACTTTGAGAATACCCCGAAATCATGGAATTCCATGATACAACATCTCTGTCGGACATTCCATCAAACACTTTCCTCGCGGACCCCATGTTGTCACACTTTGTATAGTACGTGATCAGCCCATTGCCCACGAAGACATCGGAATCAAACCCACCTCGTATTACAAACCCGTGAACTTGCTTAGCCAGTGAACTTAAACAGAAATCATCATAACCCGCCAGGGCCTTCAGCACACAAGAGATACTAACAGAATCCGGTCTGGCATTATGGGAAGAGTAACAAGGGGACCCAATCCAAGACAAGAACAACATAAAAGCATCGAAATACATCTCACGCGAAGTGTACGCAATGAGAAGTGCATTGTACGAGAAGGCATTTTTAACGGAAATTTCGTCGAACACATGATGTGCTTGGCGGAAGCGATTCTGCCTGGTGTAGAAGTTAATAAGCTTCGAAGCGAGGAAGTTATCAGGCGTGATAGAGAAGACAACAATGCGCGCGTGAAGCTGAAGTGCGTGGAGAGGGAGTCTCTGACGGGTGAAGTGCTGGATTAGGTGACCGTACGCGCCGCCGTCGACCACTGCCTTGTTGAGCAAACCTTGCCAGGCTCGTTGAATTTCGAACCCAAACTTCATTCATATCTAACCAAAAGCTAAACCGGAGGAATGTTAAAATATTATGGATATTGGTTATACTGAGGCTTGTTAATGGGCATAATACTGGGCCTTAGGCCCATCATATATAAAGTATTTATTACTGAGCGAGGGAGTCACTGAAATGGACGGACATTTTTAGTTTCATGTCTTGTCTGACAAAATATTATTGTCTAGCTTACAGATATCTCCAATCTCGATCCAGTTACAGTCGATCACTGATTCGTGAGATAACTAACGAAGCAACTGAAACTGAGAGACGAGCTCGCGCTCTAAGAGTTTTAGACATTATATCTTCGAAATCTGATGGAGCTTCGAATCGTCAGAATCATTTTGGTATTGTTCAGGAATTCCTGCAAAGAGATTCGAGACAATTCAAAGGTCAAGCAATTTCAGAGTATGTTGACTTCTCAAGAAAAAATAATGGAATTTCAAGCGTGCTGGAAGAAGTTCTGCTGGAGGATTCTTCAACCTCTATCAATGGCGATATGCAGAAGCGAGATGGGTGGACGTTCGATGCTTATGGTTTATCGTCTGCCGTGAGTTTTTGTGGGTCAAATCGAGACTTTAGAACTGGCTCGGGTTTTCATTGCTTAGCGATGAAAGGTGGGTTTATCTCAGATGTCTACGTAGGAAGTTCTCTGGTCGTTTTGTACAGAGATTCGGGTAATATGGACAATGCACATAAAGTGTTTGAAGAAATGCCTGAGAAAAACGTTGTTTTGTGGACGAGTATCATTTCAGGGTTTGCGCAGGAATGGAGAGTTGATATCTGCTTGAATATTTATTCAAAGATGAGAAATTCAACCTCTGATCCGAATGATTACACATTCACGGCCCTCCTGAGCGCATGCACAGGAAGCGGAGCTCTAGGGCAAGGAAGAAGCGTTCATTGCCAGACACTCCAATTGGGATTCAAGTCATATCTTCATGTATCAAACGCTCTCATCTCGATGTACTGCAAATGCGGTGATTTGAAGGATGCTTTTCGTATTTTTGACAAGTTCTTGGAAAAAGACGTAGTTTCATGGAACTCTATGATTGCTGGTTACGCGCAGCATGGACTTGCAACGCAAGCAATTGAACTCTTTGAAGAAATGATGCCTAAAAGCGGAACAAAGCCTGATGCAGTCACATATCTAGGAGTCCTGTCATCTTGCAGACACGCAGGTCTGGTAAAAGAAGGAAGAAAGTTCTTCCATTTGATGGAAGAACATGGCCTGAAACCAGAACTCAACCACTACTCTTGTCTAGTCGATCTTCTCGGCAGATTTGGTCTGCTGCAAGAAGCCGTGACGCTGATCGAGAATATGCCAATGAAACCAAACCCGGTCATATGGGGATCTCTGCTTTTCTCTTGCCGTGTTCATGGTGATGTTTGGACCGGAATCAGAGCTGCAGAGGAAAGGCTGATGCTTGAACCCGAATGCGCAACCACGCATGTCCAGCTAGCGAATCTTTACGCCAGTGTCCGATACTGGAAAGAGGCGGCGACAGTGAGGAAACTGATGAAAGATAAAGGACTGAGGACAATTCCAGGTTATAGTTGGATAGAGATCAATAACAATGTTTTCATGTTTAAAGCCGAAGATGGTAGCAACTGTAGAATGGCAGAGATTGTTCATGTTCTTCATGGTCTTGTAGATCACATGGAATTTCTCTAATACGACGCCGAATTCACTCTCTTGATTGGACTTTTTTTTTTAAATGAACCTACAAAGACCAAATCATGTGCTTTTAAAATAAGATTATAGCGTACATCAGAACCAGCTCTATTCTATTAGATATATAGTAAGTCAAACAAGTAATCAAATGAATATACCTGTATAATGGGGTAAAATGCAACAAGTGTTCTGCATCTAAAACCCTCTCAACTCTTTGACTTTGTTCTATATGACGTCTTTTCCATGATAATGCGAGATAGAGAAGTACAATCCTGCTATTTTTCTTTGGTTTCTAGATTAAACTTTTAAGGTACAAGTTCGCACGTTTAATGTATCATTTTTGTCGGATCACTAAGGTCTGATTAATCAATGCCCCTGCAAACAAAATTTGTGGAATCAATCGACCCTTAATATCACTTCATACATGTCGACATCTTTTTTTACTATAAAACTGGAAAGATTAAATATCAAACTAAACTTCATAGTAAAGGGAATCGAATCCAAAAAAAGAAAAAGAGAATCTTAATTTATCAACTGAGGAAAGTGTCAACTTTTTCCAATTGGTCCTCTTTTATAAACCCTTCTCCACTATTACCGCACTCGAAAGACGACGACAAAACTAAAGTAGAGAAAAAGAGACACAACCAAAGAATGGATCTGGATTGGGAAGCTTTTCTCAAGGATTACGAATGGCTCATCGAGTATCTAAAACGTATGGTGAAGCCTACGGCGGCTCTCGCGGTGGTGCTTTTGGCTGTGGTTCTCTCCTACTCGCAGAAACTCTCTTTGGAAGGAGAAATGATTTACTCTGTTTTCCGATCATTTCTTCAGCTCTCTGTTATTGGTTTTGTTCTTCAATTCATCTTCAATCAGGATAACTCTAGCTGGATCATTCTTGCTTATCTCTTCATGGTTAGTACTTGCAAATGCTTTTCTGACATCCGAGAATCTCTACTCTGTTTTTCATCAACTGATTTGGACAGGTCGCTGTCGCTGGTTACACGGCCGGACAACGTGCTAAGCACGTGCCACGTGGAAAGTACGTTGCCGGAGTATCTATCCTTGTCGGAACATCAATCACAATGTTCTTGCTCGTTGTCCTCAACGTCTTTCCTTTTACTCCGAGGTATATAATCCCAGTGGCCGGAATGATGGTCGGAAACGCCATGACTGTCACTGGAGTTACCATGAAACAGCTCCGAGATGACATTAAGATGCAACTCAACCTGGTAAATTCCTTTTACTACTTTAACCCAACCAAATTCCCGGTTCGATTAGATTTTTCCGGTTAAATGGATTTGTTATGTATTCGTAGGTGGAGACGGCTTTGGCACTAGGAGCAACGCCACGACAAGCGACGCTGCAACAAGTGAAGAGAGCATTAGTGATCTCTCTATCTCCGGTTTTGGATAGCTGCAAAACCGTTGGATTGATCTCTTTACCAGGCGCAATGACCGGTATGATAATGGGTGGTGCGTCGCCTCTTGAAGCTATTCAGCTTCAGATCGTAGTTATGAACATGTTGGTTGGAGCAGCCACGGTTAGTAGCATCATGTCTACGTATCTTTGTTGGCCATCTTTCTTTACTAAAACTTACCAGTTACAAACTCATGTCTTCTCCTCAGATTGAAATTTTTAATAAATAATATCCATAAAATTTGTCTGCAACAGAAACCCCAATAGTCTTATAAAATCTAGATAACATCGAACTAAAAAGGTTCCTCAAACCAAACACACTTAAAAGTGAAAAGAAGTATCTAGCAGTTGAACCAATAGTACACATGCTACAACGCCTGCAACCTGAGGCCACGAGCCATTAAACTTAAGGGGACTCGCTTCCTCTAGGGGATGCGCGGTTTGGCTCATAATCATCGTCAACAGGGCTCCTGTCCTCTCTCGGGCTGTCACCACCGGTACCCGCAACAGGGCTGACAGCTGAGTTTCTGTCATTTCCATTGTCTTGAGGGCTTCCGCCATCACGGTCTGATGCATCTTCCTTTTGAAGCTTTGGAGATGGTGGCGGGCTCCCATCGATGATCCTTGGGCTGCCTTCATCATCAAGAACCGGACTGCGATCTCTGCCTCTTGGTGAGAGAGAATCATCCATTCGCTTTGGACTGCGTGATCTATCCTCCACACTCCTCTCTCTTCTTCTCACTGGGGATCGTGATCGGCTACCCACATAGAAGATGAGAAGTCAATCAGCGCGCTAAACAATTTAAAACAGGCACAAAGCTAGAGAAAGATGTTTACTCCGATTTATCCTATTAGGTTCAACAAGAATCCTTGCAATGTAAACATCTAATACAAACCAAGAAGTTAAAGTTTACAAGGATTTACGGGAGAAAACACTAACCTGTAGCTTCGGCTTCGGCTAAGACTACGGCTTGGGCTTCTTCTACGACGAGGAGAACGAGATCTTACAGGTGACCTGGAGTAGCTTCCACTCCGCCTGCATTACAATCCAGAAACGCTATTTAAGAAACTGGAAAAATCCACAATGTTCACACAACAAAGAATTAACTCTCAAGTAAACTATATACATACCTCAGCTTCTTGGGGCTGTTTTTGCAGTTTCTCTCAATGTGTCCTCTCTCCCCACATCGGTAACACTTATTCTTCCAGTCCCCTGCTGTGCAGTCTCGAGCCCAATGACCGTCAACACCACAGTTAAAACAGCGACCAGATCCAGGAGGTGGGCCTCTGCTATCATAGTCACGAGAACCACGAGGTGCCTATCAAACAAACATGATATCCATGAACTTCGCAAACACATTCAGCCATACATTTAAGCATATGATAGAGCCTGAAGATAGAGAGCCAAACAACTTACCCCTCTTGAAAACTCCACAGTGATGCGACTTCCATCAAAGTCCCGTCCATCCAAGTAATGTCTTGCATCATCAGCATCACGAGGATCACTAAATTCCTGTTTTCAAAAATGAGGACGAAATCCACATGCCAAAGTGTGTATTTTCCCACATCATACATAGTTCACGGTAAAAACTCAACCACACAATTGTGTTTAGCAATAAAAACTTTAGGGTTAATGGAGAATTTACTTACCACGAAAGCATAATCTCTCTTCATATCCACATCTCGAACTCTGCGGAAGAAATTGTTGGCAGAAAAGTAAGGCCATCATAACTTTAAGGAATTGCCTAAACACCATTTTGACTTTTTGAGACTGAGTCTCCATTTCCATCAAAACACATAAAAAAATCTACAAACAGAATCGCCGAGGCAAAATCCACCCACTCATCCACCAAGTCCACCCACTCATCAAACACCTCCAGGTTAGGCAAAATCCCAGAGACCTTCAATAAGATCATTCAAGTTAAAAACATACGCTAATGACTAAACCTAGTTCCACAATTTTACCTCACGGATACAAATATCAGTACACCGTAAATTACTAGCAGACAGAGACGCAAAAATTATCTCCTCGATACTTAGTGTTAAACTGGATAAGTCCCTCACCCACTACAAACAAATTATCTCAGGATTTCCAAGGATAAAATAAAAAGAACATTGAGACCATCATTTAACCACCAACATATAGAGATCAAAATGTTTCATTCGTATCATAATCATAGAGAAAAGTCATTACCTGCCGTATCGGTTAAAAAGACGTTCAAGGTCTCGGGTACGAGTTCTGGATGATAAGCGGCCAACGTAAAGACGAGTGTTCCCATAGCGATCATCAAAGCGAGGCATTGTCAAACTACAAAATCCACAAACAAAAAAACACAAATACGAGCGTAACCTGTTGAGCAATAGACAAGAAGAAGGTAACAACACTTCACTAACTCAAGACCTATAACAAACACGTCCGAGAAAATTGTAAAACTTCAATCAAATACCTCTAAGCCTTAATGGTTCCAGAACAAAAAGATGAATTTTTTATAGAATCAAGGAAGAAGATTTATCGGAAAGGAAACCGAGGAAACCCATCACCGCAGATGCATAAAACAATAGAAAACGTAAATCCGAGCTTGAAAAACACTAAAATTCAATCCAAATAATCCAATTCAACAGATATTTGATACCTGGTGATTGAGGGAAAGCAGTGCGAGACCCGGAAACCCTAATCTCGAAACGGAAGGGGGACAAAGGAGCGTATGGTAGCAAAGATCTGGACTCCCAGGAGTTAATAAATGGGCTTCAGTTCACACAGAACCGACTAAATCCAACGGTAGCGATTTGGTGTTGTCTCCTACACCAACGGTAAGATGTAAGATGATTTAACACGCATAAATTGGGCCTTATATTTTATATGAAGCCCATTAATAATTCGGGTATAAATATCTAAATGGTTCGAAATCCATTTAATAAGATTACCTGTGCGCAGTCGCAACCATATGAGATTAAAATAAATCAAATCGAGAGGGCTCTGCCTCTGAGTATATTACGCGGACTTACTTTTCTGGCTTGATTGGTTTGAAAGTTTTTATAACAAACTAGTTGATGACCCGCCCTTCGGGCGAGATTTGGTATTATTGTTACGAAATAACATATAACAAAAATATTGCGATATTGTTAATATGTTAAAAATAAATACTTATGTTAGGAAACTTTTTGAGTATAGTTGTATATAAAATATATTAAACGTTT
>OVBA01002573.1:0-33334 GCA_900406435.1 Lepidium aucheri | reverse complement strand
AATCAGATCCAAAATCTGAGAAGAAACCCAAAGATAGTTATCGGACTGCACTGAAAGAGATCTACCTTACAACTGGAAGAGTTCAACCATGAATTCTTCTCTAAAGAATATGAAGGAGAGAAGAGAAAAATCTGCTATGAACTCACTAGAAAAGTAGAGAGAAAACTCTCTCTCTAGAGTAGAGAGTAATGGCCCTTAAATTCCTTAATACCATTTATTATTATTTTTTTTGTAGCCAAAGGCAAATACTTTATTAAAATACCTTGTTGGGTCAAATTGGTTACACATGATAAAAAAAGCATGATATGGGTTAGTCAAAAGGACTAAAAGCTAAAACGAGAATGAGACAACACAGCCATTAATCCATCATTTGCAGAGCCACATGTCAGCCCGTCAGAAGTTTCACCATGCAGCCACCGACCATACTGTAGAGAAGATCCTGAAACCACAGCCCCATCTACTCTCTACTCTCTTCATTTGGATGAAACCCATCCTCATAACCGAGAAGAAACATCATCATAAGACTGATTTGAGATTGTTAGCTCTTCAGATCTCACCAACATCCGATGCCGTTTGGACCCAAATCGAATGATGTAAAATGCTAGCCACCATCAAACTCCTCCTCAAGGAACAATAGAAATGTCAAGGAAGGGCGTGTTAATGAGAGTAAAGGTATATGACAATCAAAACAATAAATATTTGTGCAGAGAACAGGAAGGAGAAGACATCTGAAACCCATTGAAGATCGAAAACTAAAACTCGAAAAGTTCCGGACAATATTTACGGTCTAAAGCCAAAATTAAGAGACGAAAACCAGGATGTTTTTTAGTTTTCAGAATCTTCGGTCTATGTGTCAGTTTATGATTGAGTTATTCGAACAGTCGCCTTGGTTTCCACCCGTTATGTAATAATTACCGCTTGGTGTTATTTTGGCTTTTTCCCATTAATTAATAATTGTTGCCTAGCGCCGTTTCGGTTTCCTTTAAAGTCCTATAAATATCGTGTTTATCCTCTTTTACCGTTCACTTTTAAACTCTGTAAATTATCTTTAGTTATTTATGTCTTAATTTCTTGCTTTCTTTTAACTTCAAACTCCTTTCGAATTTTTCTTATACTCTTTTCATTCTTCTGAAGATGAGTTTTGATGATTTAATTTTTTCTACTGTCAAAGATGGCATGAACTCTGTGCTCGATGGGCTGAGTGCTCGCCCTATGGAGAGCCTTCTAGGATTTTGAGACCCTCTACTGCTTCATCTCAAAACATCGTGGAAGTCCTTTCTGAGTCTTGTAGTAAAAATTCACGACCTGCAAAAAGTGGGAGAACTGATCTGCTGCTTAGGATTGGTTCTCCTAGAAGAGCCGGTAAAAGTATTTCCACACGTGCTTCTCACAGAAGGAAGAGAGGTACTCCCGACTTCCGCTTCAACGACAACCATACTGATCCTTGCTCGATTTTGGAGTTCCGGATGGAGTGTGCTGACCTAATGAGTTAGATTAGGACTTCCCTAGAGTGCTTTCCTTCCACGGATTAGATGAGGAACTGCGAGGAATATAAAGAGGCCGCCTACTTGTTGTTCCATGTTTGTGCTGATTTCCGAATATCACTCTATATTTTATATTTGCTTTGATTTCTAATTTCCGTTTTTCCAATGCATTTGTAGGTTATTGCTTGTTTAAAAAGCATAATGTTGGAACGTGAGAGATCCGTTGCCAACCCGGAGAGCAGTACTCAAAGGATCCTGATTTTTGATGCCCGAGTCGCTCCGGACTATCTCAATATGGTTGAGACCGGTCTAAACTTTCTGCTGCGGAAGAGGACTTTGCTTGTGTTAAGGATGAGTTGAAGCTGGAGCGTGAAAATATCCTCAAATTGGTGGAACAAAATGCGGTGTTATCGGTCTCGCTTAAATATGTCGAGTTTGATCGGGGTGCTGCCTTTAAGTCTGCTGAGAAAGCTTGCGATAATGCTCAGAAGTTGCGAGCCGAGCTGGACTTCCCATGAAGGAGAATTTTGAGTCTTGACTTTGTCAGGCCTTGACTGTTTAAAATATTATGGTCATTAAGGATCTCCACAATCATATGTATGATCGTTTTAACTATAATGCTGCTCGATTTAACAATCTAGACAGGAGCCTTGAGGCTCATTTGTTGTATGCCTAATTCATTGGGTTGACAAATATTATCCAATTGCTTTCCACTCGGGGTGTCGACATTCCTTCTACGGTTGTCGACTTGATGACTACTA
Source organism: Lepidium aucheri (assembly GCA_900406435.1). Taxonomy (NCBI): domain Eukaryota; kingdom Viridiplantae; phylum Streptophyta; class Magnoliopsida; order Brassicales; family Brassicaceae; genus Lepidium; species Lepidium aucheri. Next base: position 31,089 of record OVBA01002573.1, on the reverse strand, counting down.
AGATGAGCGAGTTGAGAGAACTCATCAACAAAGAGTGTTTGATGCCGCTGCTTCCTGGAGACTTTGTCGTCCCAATTGCATGTAGGCGAGGCTTCCAACGTTGATGAAAGTAGACTCACATGAGCTTTTTAATTTTTTCGGGCTTTGTCGTAGTGTCAACTCCTGTAACCGTCGCTTGGCTTTCTGACAGCTTTTGTATTCTAGTAGTTAATACTTACTTTGTAATTACTCTTCCTGTGTAATGAATGGAATTGTTATCTTGAAGTATGATATGTGAATTCGACTATGAATTCCATAATCCGAGTATGAAAATTTGTCAATCAACCAACTCGAAATTCTACGAATTTTTTTCCTAGAAATCTTTTTTTATGTTTTTATGCGTTTACCTAAGTTTCTTCCCAATATTTGAGAATTCGATCTCATTTACTTAGGAAGAGAACTTTCGTTGTATGGCTTGTAAAGTTGATATTTTAAGACTCACTTTAGATTTTAAGAATTTCGATCTCGGGAACTATACTCATATAAATTTGGTTGGGAGATTTTTCCGATAATCTGCACAGAAATTGTGTTCTGTCTTTTTGAGATTCTTATCTCGGCGAAGCTGTACAAAGCTATGCTTTTTCTTTTGGTGAGAATCAAACTCGTCTTTCTGTACAAAACTATTATCGTCGTTTATTAGAATTTAATCTTGGTAAATTTGTACAAAGCTATGCTTTGTCTTTTGGGTGAAAACAGATCTCATTTTTCTGTACAAAACTATGTTTCATCGTTTATGAGAATTTAATCTCCATAAATCTGTACAAAGCTATGCTTTGTCATTTGGGTGAGAATAGATCTCTTCTTTCTCTTTGAAACTATGTTTCGTCGTTTATGAGATTTTAATCTTGGTATATCTGTAAAGAGGGTTCACTCTGTCTGTTGTAGAGATCTATACAAAGAGTTGCATGTAAATCTTAATCTCAGCATTTGAAAATTAAATCTCAACGTTTCTCGAGACAAGTTGGGAGAACTTAGTCTCATTAATATTACGAGAATCTGATTTCGGTACAGCTAATGACTGTTTTTTGGATTTTACTTAGGTGTGAGAAATAAATTCTACTTAAGGTTTTCGAGGTTATACTCGGCGAGTTCATAAGACTCGGCTTAAGGATAAGAACTAGGTTTTTGGGATTAGACTTGGCGAGGTTTCTAGACTCGATTGATGGTAAGAACTAGATTCTTATAGATGTTTTTATAGATGGTAAGAACTAGATTCTTATAAACTTGGCGAGTTTTTAAGAATCGGATATGAAGCAAGATAACTTACATTTGTTTTTGCGAGAATTTGATATTGTCTTTTAGGAGTTTGGGGTGTAACCCATTTTTCTTTTTCATTTTTTTTCTTTTTTTTTGAATCCGAGAAGGGACTTGTAAAAATTTTATTTAGTTCTAGGTGGAGCCAAAAGCTATCTACGTACCCCGAAGGGATCAAACCAAGACGTGGTTCTCAGTAAATACTTAACTAAATAAGGATGCATCAAGTAACACATCTAATTTTTAGAGTTGGTGAGTCTTTAGTAGTAGTATCGTTTCAGGTTGATGGAACTCCAACTTTGAGGAATCGTTACTCCATCCATAGTAGTATCTTGTAAACCCCTGGTTTTATGACTTTGTAAATGATGTACGGTCTTCCCAATTTGCGCCGAGTTTCCGCGCATTAAGTTCAGCTGTGTTTTCAAACACTTTTCAAAGTACTAGATCTCCTACCATAAATTGTCTTCCACGTACTTTCTTATTGTAGTACTTTGCGGCTTGTTATTGATAGTTTTGTACTCGGAGAAGTGCTTCGTCACGTTCTTCTTCCAAGTCGTCAATGTTGTTTTCCATAACATCATTGTTAGAATCTTCGTTTTCGAGAAAACATTCTTGGCGTAAAGTTAGTACGGCTATCTCAGCTAGGGCCATTGCTTTCATCCCGTGAGAAAGGGAGAATGTAGTTAGTTCCGTTGAGTGTCTAAGCATAGTCCAATGTGACCATAACATGTCGTCCAACTCGGATGCCCAACTTACCTTCTTTTCTGAAAGCGTTTTTTTGAGACTGTCAAGAATTTGCTTATTCGTCACTTCTGCTTGTCCGTTTTCTTGTGGGTTCCGAGGAGTTGACTCACTTACTCGGATCTCCCATTTGACGCAAAAGTTGGAGAGCTTTGCCGAGATGAATTGAGATTGGTTTTCTGTCACAATCTTGTTAGGTAATCTATGTCGACAGATAATACTTTTCCATACAAATTTGATCATGTCTTTATCCTTGATCTGAGAAGAAGCCTCTGCCTCGACCCACTTTGAAAAATAATCCATTATGACAAGCATAAAGTGCTTTTGTCGAGATGATGGTAATGGCCTAACTATATTCATTATCCATCTCATGAAAGGATAAGGCATGATTGTTGATGTTAGTGCCTCGGTAGGGGCGTGGATGATGTGCCCATGTTGCTGGCATTTATCACATTTATCCATGTAATGAGCATAATCTTTCGCCATAGTCGTCCAATAGTGACCGAGTGTCCTGACCGTCTGAATAAGCGTTCTTTTAGTGTTGTGGTTTTCACCAGCTCTGTCATGCGTTTTTTGATGATCTCGTCAATTTCATCACCATAAACGCAAGTAAGTAACACTCCGTTTGTACTCCTTCGATAAAGCTTCTCGCCGACTTGGACATAGAAAGCGCACTTGGCTTTAAGACGACGAGCAGCCCATCTATCCTTTCGCGTTTGGCTATCAATGATATATAAGAGGATCTCATCTCACCAATCAACGTCCGGTATGCTTGTCTTCTCAGCATCTGCCATCTTGGTATCGGATTAGTCCTGAATATCATCTATGACCGAGATGAATTCGAGGTCTCCATTTGGTAAACTTATACTCGGGCGATCTATACTTTCTACTTATATTATTTGTCTCTGAATAGGGTCCGTTGTGGATGTGAGAGCTGCTAGAGCATCAACAGAGGTGTTCTCGGATCTAGAGATTTTATTGTTCTTGAACCTCAAATCCTTAATCAGATCTTTAACAATTTTTAGATAAGCCTCCATGCGATCATTCTTTGTGTCGTAGCCCCCGTTAACTTGGTTAATGACTAGCTGGGAATCGTAATAGCAATCGATGTTGGTTGCTCCAGCTTTTTTGGCCAACTTTATTCCTGTGATCAATGCTTCATATTCTGCTTCGTTGTTGGATACCAGGAATGCAAGTCGGAATGATTGCTCTAAAACTTTGCCCGTTGGACTCTCTAGTCAGATGCCGATTGATCTGTTGAGTGTTATATGAAACGATTTAAGGCAGCTATACAACCTGTTAGCCTTTGTACTTCTCGTTTATTCTTTAAAGAGGGTAATTCTTAGACTGCTGTGACCTAATTTGGATTAGCCTCGATTTCTCTTTGAGTGACTATGTACCCAAGGAACTCCCCTGAGGTCACCCTAAAAGTGCATTTCCCCGGGTTTAGCTTCATCTGGTATTCGTTCAGTGTTTGGAAGCAATGGGCTAAATATTCGACATGATCTTCTGCCTTTAATGACTTGACCAGCATGTCGTCTATGTATAATTCCATCGTTTTCCCTAGGTTGCCGGTAAACATCTTATTCACCAACTGGTGATAGGTTGCTCCTGCATTCTTTAACCCGAATGGCATGACTTTGTAACAATAGGTTCCTCGCTCCGTGATGAACGAAGTTTTCTCCATATCGTCTGGATGCATCTGAATCTGGTTGTATCTTGAGAATTTGTCCATAAACGAAAGAAGTTTATTCCCTGCAGTTGCCTCAACAATTCAATCAATGTTCGGTAATGGGAAACTATCTTTAGGATAGGCTTGTTCAGGTTGGTAAAGTCAACACATACTCGCCACTTTCCGTTCTTCTTTGGAACGACTGCCGGGTTGGCTAGCCATCCGGATATTGAACTTTGGTGATTGATCTGATCTCAATAAGCTTTTTGACCTTGTCGATTACTGCCTTTGTTCTTTCTGGTCCGAGCTTCCTTTGCTTTTGCTTGATTTGCTTGTATGTCAGATCGACATTTAGCCTGTGACTTGCAATCGTTGGGTTGATTCCGAGCATGTCGCTTGCTGTCCATGCGAATGTTTTCATGTTCTTCTCTAGGAGTTGAACCAATTTGTCTTTGATTGGTTTGCTCAGGTTGACTCTGATGTTCACGTATTTTGATGACTCCGTCAAGTTGATGTTGACAAGTCCTATAGTTTATTGGTCTTGTTTTTTGGGAGCAGGAGGTTCTGACAATGTTTTGCTTCCTACTAATGTTGTCATCATGCATGACCTGTTCCGTAACTTTAACTCGGAAATGAAGCAATTTCTAGACATCTTCTGATCTCCTTTAAGCGTGTAAACTCCTTCGCTTGTTGGAATTTTAACACATTGATGATACATTGATAGAAAAGCTTTAATCGCGTGTATCCATGGCATTCCCAGGATCATGTTGTAGATTGGTGGTTTATCAACAACAAGTAGTTTGATCCATCGAGTGATTTCTGCAACTCCGACAACTAGTTTTACTATTCTGATTGCATTGATTGTGCTTCCATCGAATGCGGTCAGAGTTTTGTCCATGAGTTTGAGTTGAGCATCTGGTAGTGCCATCTTGTCTAATGTCTTCTAGAAGATCAGATCCACTGAACTCCAAGTGTTGATGAGAATTCATGAAACATCACAGTCGGCAACTCGAAGTTTGACGACTATGGGATCATTGTGCGGAAAACTAACTCTTTAACATCCTCAACTGTGAATATTATTGCCGAGTCTACTGTCCGCATATTCTCCCCTAAAGGTTCTAGATTAACCGAATCAATAATTTTCGCTCGTATTTTTTGATCGAACGGATGGTGTCATCACAGAACTGTAATCCACCCATGATTATGCTGACAACAACCCGTGGGTCACAAGACTCGGTGTTGTCCCCGATCAGTTTTTGTCGCTTAGCTGTTTTTGATATGTCGTTCTTCAAACCTGCTAACTTAAAAGCTGCTTTGCGCAACTTGGCTTCTTTCCGATTTACGCCTTGAACTTCTAAGTCTCTTCCTCAGAAACCATCAATTCCCCTTTACTTGATTTTTTGGCGAGGAATTCTTGCAATTGTTGAACTTTGAAGTCGAATAACCTGCTTTGTTGTGAAACACGAAGTAGTCGCTTTGGTTGTAGGTGTTGTTGAATAGCTTTCTACAAGGGTTGCTACTCTCTCTGACTTGAAAAGATGTTGCCAAGTTTTCTTTTTCTCTATTGTGTTGTCTTGGCTCATAGTGTTCTTCTTTTGGCTCTTTTCTTGTCGAGTTACGCTGCTTTTCTTGGATTGGGTGAGGATATGCTTTTCCTCCACATAATATGCATGTCTTGCTGCTCTACAGAGAGCGTCTAAGATCGTACTAGGCCAATTTACAAAAAGATCCCATTTGAGAGCTTCATCGGTTTCCATTCCAGTTCAGAGAGCTTTAGTGGTCGTGTTGTCAATGACTTTAGCCTTTGTCAGGTTTTTTTTGAAGCGTCCGAGGTACAACTTTAGGGGCTCGTCAAAACCTTGTCTCAAGGATCTCAACTCGACGAGTTGCTTCATGAACATTTTGGCGAGTTGGTTGAAGCTCTCATTTGATCTAGCTGGCAACTTGGTGAACCATAACCAATGCGTCGCCGGTCAAGCTTTCAGCAAAGTGTTGACAGTAAGGTGCGTCTCCATGGTCCACTGTGTAGTTGGTTTTGTTCATCATGACGTTGAAGACACTTATGAACTCTACTGCATTTGTGTTCCCATTGGAGGAAGGACATTGGAGTCGTAACTCTCTGTTTATCGAGATTCTTCTCAATCTCGGTGCAAATGGCGAATTTTGAGCTTGAGCTTAGATTCTTCCTATCTCGAGTGCTGAGCTGGTAGCTTGATAGAATTTTGACCTCATGTCGTCAATCATCTTTAATACGGTTGTAGCTTCCAAATTTGTTGGGGCATGCTGTCCAGGCATGCTTTGCATTATAGAATGCTTTAATACCAAGGTGTTCAATAGTTGCGGACTCGGTATTCCTCCGAATAGGTTCCTTTGTACACTGGCCAGTACTTCTCAGTGCGGCCTATTGACATGTGTAGTCGGGAGACTACTTTCATTCATGCAAGACTTGATTCTGTCAAATCTCTCCATGTTTCTTCAATCAGAAGCCTTGTTTTTTGCACACCAAGGTTCCAAGTAACGGTTATCCCAGAGTTGGTGGGGGAAGATCAGTACGTTCGCGAGTGTCTTCGTGATTCTCCATCTGAGTCCGAGTTGAATTCAAAGATGACCCGTTCGCTAGGTCAATGTGCTCTTGAGGGTGAGATTCCCTCTGTTCCAATGAATTGATGGTGATTTCGCCTTTGAAAATCCTTTCTCGCTAAAAACTTTCTCTTGCTTGTGTGAAGATGTCCTTCGATATCTTCCCACAGACGGTGCCAACTGTTGGAACCAGGTCTAGCACAATGAGTTCTAGAATCCAAGGTTCCTCATTAAAAGGGGGAAAGAATGGGCAAGAACACTTGTGAGCTGGATTGGAGCAAAAGTAGTTAACTTTGACAAGTAGAAATGATTGCCGAATATAGTGTTCTTATTAGCTTGACGTATGTCAAAAAGCCAATCTTTCTTTCAAAGGATCTGCTCCTCTGTTTATTGATCATAGAGGCGGTTACAAAGTAGATAGAATTAAGGAAGGTTTACAAGTCTATTGATAAGATCGTATCTAGAAGAATCCTGCTAGATTTTCGGAAATTTTTCATGTCGGAATAGGAAAATTTCCATTTCTTTGCATGCTGACGTGTTGTCCGACTTCTCATTAAGTTTGAGATACTTTCCGAGAAGAGACTCTGCCAAGGTGATGAGGATATTCGAGTGGAAGTTTTGATGATTTCAATGAGTTTATAACTTAGCATTTGACCCATTGGTTCTCGTGGACCAAAGTAGGATCTCGGTTACACCTCCAACAAGTACTTATTATTTTTTATGTATTTAAATGTTTAATAATAATTGTTTTAAGTTTTTTTAAATAATTATTGACTAAAATTTAACTATGTAAGAAATATACAGTTTTATAAGTTAGATGTAATTATAATTTAGATCATAGAAAGACAATTTAACACAAAATATGTCCTTTTAGTCATTTATTTACAAATTATATCCAACTAATTTATACAAATGCACAAAGAAACATAACTTCATCCAAACGCATCATCTAAATTTAGTTTTCATATGAGAAAAAGAACATCATCCAGAAGCATCATGTAGACGCATCATCCAAACACATCATCCGGATGTAGTTTCAAGATAAGAAAAAGAACAGCACATTATTATTATTAGTTATTTTTTATTTTATTTTTATTTGTTCTTTATATTAATTATATGTATAATTTTAATTTTTTGTGATAAATTTTGTGTGTTTGTAAATAACCTAATTTTTATTCATCTTTTGAATATGAATTCATTTATAATTCAAATTTTAAAACAGTTTTTTTTTACTTTAAAAACATTCAATCACTTGTATGATTGTATTAAAAATTAATAAAAAGTGAAAAATCAGAAAATTAAAAAATTAGAATAAATGTAATTAATATTAATTAATATTATGCATATATGTAGGTCCTCGTCTATCTTATGTTCAAAAGGGCACTTGCTCTTAGCCACACAAATATTTTCTAACATTAAGGCACATATTTTTACAACTTTTTTACTTTACTTAGTTAAATTAATTCTAATTTATAATGCTTTGCTAGTGTAAGTATATTAGATGATTATAATTTAGGGTTAACTATATTTTGGAATTGTTTTAATATATTTACTTAGTTAAATTAATTGTAATTTATATTACTTTACAAATATAAGTATATTAGATGCTTAAGATTTAGTGTTAGTAATATTTTGGAAAGGTTTTAATATAAAACATACTATTATTCAAAGTTTTTGTTATACTAAATATTATATATCATAGTTTGCCCTAGGCTTCCAAAAGGCTGAGTACGGTACTGCATATGTAGGATTGTTCATATTCTCATATTTCCCTCTTGCTAGAATGTCTACACCACCTTCTTTGTTATTTCTACTTCGTTTATTGATTATAGGATCATACCACTCATATTTGAACAATATTAATTTTAAATTAATTAGTCTAAACTATTGAAACTGAATGATATGTGTTATCTTTCCATAAAAATTAGCTTCTTCAGATGCATGTGAATAATATTCCCCCTCACACATACGTCATAGTTTCATATTTTTCTTCTGCATTTGTGGTCTCGTGTATAAAACAAATATCCTCAAGTAAAATACATGGATAACAATTTCACCTTCTTACTATGTCCTTGAACTAGCTCTCGAACACATGTTGGCCAAGTGATTGCAGGATTCAGTAAGCTAACTTGCGAAAATAATATATTACTTCTAAGTAAGTACGACTTCCATACTAATTTTTTTACTTACATAATCTTTGACCCATGTAGCAAATTCTGCATCTTTTTCCACATAACTTGATTATCTATTAGTTCTTGGATGAGAATTGTCGAATATAATTTTCACACAAATTGAACCATAGAAATAGAAATTATTAAATAGAATACATATAAACACACAGATATATATAATATTTGGTAATTATATAGATACCTCTCTAATAGAAAAAAATATTCACAATTCCTCAAAACATATGCATGTGTTGCGGGAGATTTGGTCTGTATCAACGACCCACATTTGTTTATTTCTCTACATGGACAACCAATATGAATAAATATATTAGGTATTCTTTTAGTAGGATATATAGGGGCTTCGAACTTATCATATGTCGTCGACCTTTCAAAAAATAAATTAGTCATGTTTGTACAATAAGTATTATATTTACTGAGTTATAAAATTTTATGTACTTACCTCTGTTTGGTTCGTATATGCGAAAGCAAAAATCGTTCTGAGATGTAAGATATTTCCTCGTCAAGTATGACTGTACAATCAATCCAATCGAATATCTTATATTTTCTACTTTTTTTTAAAACTTTTTAGAGAATCGCTCAAATAGATACATCCATCAGTACTGCACAGAACCACCGAGTTCAGCTTCATATGGTAGATTCATAGGTACATGTTCCATCACACCAAACACAGCAGGTAGGAAAAAATCTTCTCCAAATTACAAAGTATTAAAATTTATGTTTTCCTTCATAATTTGAACATAACTTTTCTGCAATGCTTTACTACACAAATCTCGTAAAAATCCTCCAAGTCTTATACAAATATAAAAATCAGTATAACTCATTATTTTTGTAAATAGCAAGTATATATCTATATATGGTAATTGTATATTGATAACTAAGTACCTGATAATGCAAAATCTATGTTTCCTGGTAAGGGTTCAACAAAGATGAATGAAAGTAAACACTCCGTGAATACATGACTCTTCATCTTTAAAACTTTCCCTCCATCTATATCTGCACAAGTCGCTAATTTTGCCGCATAGCCATCTAAAAATTTAATCTCATGTTTAAGACATGGTAATAAACATTCTTTTGCTGTTGCAGTCAGTCTGAATATAGGAATTGGAGCTCTTCCAGAACTATTAAGATGTAATTCTCTCCTCAAACAAAATTATGCTATATTCAATCTTGCATTAATCGTATCTTTAGATTTATCTTTTCTATGTGCATCGGATCAAGAAAATGACATAGATTGAGATCTTTCCAATATGGTAATTCCCAAAATATGCTTTGTTTGTGCCAATCATGCCACTTCCCATATCCATCTGCTTTTTGCTCATGTTTGTTTCCTCCGCAAACAGATGTTTTTGCTAGATTGACTTACCTTATTTTTTATTTTACACTTCATCTTTGGTTAATGTTGGGGGTGATATACATTTACAGCATCTTTTCCTTCTAGAAAGTTCTTTTATTCCTTCTTAAAAGAAGAACCGGAGGAAGAAATCTTCTGTGACAATCAAATCAACATGTATTCCATCTATTTCATAACTGAAAGGCTTTGGTTTCTTCCAGGCATATTGGATAAGCTAATCGTCCATGTGTCATCCACCCTGATAACATACCGTATGCGAGGAACACTAATTATCCACATTAAAATTGCTTTGACATTAAAAATTTTGATTGTTGAACTTATCAAATGCCTTAACTCCAGTCATCCATATCTTTTTTAACTCATCAATCAGAGGTTGAAGAAATATATTAAGACTTGCTCGTGGATGATTTGGACCTGAATTCAAAATCGTAAGCTACAAATACACTTCCCTCATACACAAGACATTCCAAAAGGATTGAACCTATTTGTGCAAATTCCAAAATATATATTGCGAGGTTCACTTGCAAATATCCCATGTAGATGCTAGAAATTTTTCTACTCTGGTGCATTTATTTGATTCATGTTCTGCTTGCCATCTCATTGCCTCTACATTATGGACACTCTGATACAATTTTTGTATTACCAGGGATAGGTAAATACCACATACTACTGAATGATATTTTTGTTCTTCCGTCACTCTCCTTATATTTTTCTAATCCGCAAAATTTACACTTATCCCATTTTTCATCCTCTTTTGTGAAGATCATTACATACATCAATTGTATAGTAAGAGAGCCCTAAAGTTACATTAGTTTCTCGGTTTCATAATACGATGTAGTGCACTGCTTATCCTTAGATAGATATTATGAATGAGTTATGTCCAATAGTCGATACGCTATTCTGAATAATTAAAATTTGTTTTGATGTTCATGAATCAAGATGCTAATGATAATTGCGAGCAACCTTCTTCACACACATCGTATATAGGATATTTAGCAGCTTCTAGCATGTCATAAATTTTTTGTGCCTCAGTATTAGGTACTTAATTATTTTGATAATGTTCATGCTCAACTTCATCATAGTTCTGATAATAACTCGTGTTATGCTCAGCAGGAAATACATCATTTACCGTCCATACATATGTATCTTCTACATGATAAACTTCTTCTGGATTATTGCTTACATCGTGACTTATATTATGTTGAATACTACTATTGCCTAAATCCACATTAAGATCTTCCCCATGCATAAGAGTGAGGCATAAAACCTCTACTAAATAGATGTTTTGAAATTTTTTGTCCCGCAAGGATTTTATTATTTTGACACAAAATACATGGACAGCAAAACATACCCCTATTGTTGAGACTAGCAGCTGACTACTCGCAAAAGTCATGAACTCGTCCACTCAAGCAGCAATTTATGCCGATATGTTTCTTATTTCTTCATTAATTCTTCTGTACATCCACTCCCAACAATTAGTGTTATTAAAATTCACTCCCATTTTTTTCTCTTCAGATGTTTTTATTTTTAATATATTTTGATGTATTTTTTGTAATACATCATGTGTGACTGATTTACACATTTTCTTATTATTAGCAAATCTGTGATCGATCTGAGACTAACTTTTAATAATTGTACATCAGTCGCACATAGGTAACAGATTAGTAGCCAAATGTGTGACTGATTAATCTGTCACAATTTTCAGTGGCAAATTAATTGTTTTCTTGTAATAATATTTGAATGGGCAATATGGTGTTAATCTGTATGTTTATTTTACTTTAATTTCCTTTTTAGAATTGTGAACAATTTTATCATCTTCAAGGGATTATAAAATGAATATATGAGCTAAAAATATATCTTAACAATATATATTAAAGATTAGTTAAAAGTCTAAGTAGTATTGGAAAGTTTATATAAGTACATTATTATTTTTTCTTATAATTTGGTAATTAACCTTTAAATTAGATATATTTTAAGAATTAATTAAATATTGCTAGACTACCTTTTAAACACCTCTAGTTTCATAAACAAAATTAAAAACTTTTGAGTAAAAAAATGCGAACTTGGTCATCAGCACATTGTGTATATCTTAACAAAAACTTGTTGCATCCTCTAGAAACATAATGGCAACCAATAAAATTCATTTCTTATATTGTTGATGGTATCTAGTTTCATTCTTGTACCCATGACTTTAGGTAATATTTATTAACAAAAAGTCAAAGATTAAATTTTCTTAAACACAAACATACATCATTGTCTTAAAATATAATATATCACAGTGAGAGACTCAAAATGAGATTTTCTGTGAAAGAAATTGGACTCTCTCTTCATATTTACACAATAGAACTAAATAATATTTTAGTGAATAAATGCATGTTTCAAGTGGTTGAATTTTCATATATGCAATTTTTTCGCAATATAGCTCCATGTATAATAAGGTTAATGTCTGTAAAATTGTAATATGAATTGGGTTTTGTGGTGATAAAATTCTTAATAGTATTTTTATTGTGAATGTTGGGGAAAATTATTATACTTTAATATATTAATCAAATTTTTCAAAAGTTGAATTTTTCTACTGTTGATCGTGCTTTTTTTTAAAGTTATCTTAATATATAACACAGAATTCAGAGCCTCTTCAAAAATCCTAATTGGTTTTATGGGCTTATAAAGGATGTCTTAGTTTTTGTATACAATATAAATAGTTTTTTTTGTTAACACTAGCCTACAACTGGCCGGGCCAGTAGACAACTTTCTATATATTGTAGATAGTGGGACTCGATATTTGGATGTGTGATGGTATTTTCTTTTAGTAGCCTTGCCACCTGCCAATAGATCAAGGTAACTTCATACAATATAAATTGTTGAAAACTTAAAATTTTAATGTTTAAGTTTCTCTCTTCAGTTTATATAAAAAAACCTGAAATGGAATCAGAAACAAAAAGATTCACCATTTATACAAATGCTTAATACACTTAATTGACTATTTTTAAACTTCTTCTTTTGGGGTATTTATTGTCTTGTTAATGTGTTTATTTATGAATTAAGCATGACAAGCCAAAGAATGTTATCTCCAAGCAAGATGTAAAAGCAATATGACATGCAATGAGTTTTGCATATATAAAGGATACAATAGAGGAGAGTCTTGTGAATTTTATGTTGGGCAAAAGACTGGTCATTGTTGTTGCTATGTTACTTTTGAATCTCATAAATCTTCCATTTCCAATGTTTCCAATGTTGCCGATGTACTCATTACTAATTAATTTTTTAGTTTATATGTACTATTTAATAATATTTTATTGATAACTAAATTATGTTTTTCTAAGAAGTGAAGATTGTTAGCTTCCGTTATTTGCTTTCGGCGGAAGTTCTGTCAAAGCTTCACTTCTTTCTGGGAGGAACAAAAGCTCAAATAACCTCCCTATTTTTAAAAGAGACGGTTCAACCTCTTTATAAAATCATTATAATGAAGCTTTCTGACAGGCGACCATGATGATACTTTCGCCGACATAAGACTGACCCGTGAAAACTTTTGTTTTTTTTTAGAAGAGAGAAACAATTGGAATCAATTTTTGTTGCTTTGTGAAAGAGGGAAAAAATAGGTAAGTTACTTTGTTATCACAAAAAGAGAAACAAAATTGGTGAAAAAAGCTAAGTGTTAAAAGACATTCTATCCGAACTGATTATTGTTTCTCGCTCAGCTATCAATGCGCTAAGCGTTTAAGAAACGCTATTATAATGAAACAAAAAAAATAAAAGTATTCTACAGTAGTAGTTGTTAAATATATGCTATCAATGTGCAAAAAAAAAATTTGTCTTATTATTATTATCAACCCTAATTAATTTGTTATACGGTCTTGCATGAAAAAACAAGAGCGTCTAAGAAAGAGTAATCTTGAGATGAAATGACAAGAGGCAACTTTACTTTTGGTGATGGAAGTAAAGGAAGAATCAAATGGAAAGAGGCAACTTGACTTTGGTGATGGAAGTAAAGGAAGCATCAAATGGAAATGTTGTGTTGATGCTTCTGATCAACCTCCACTAGTAAATGTGTTCTTTGTAAATAGTTTGGACGTGAACCTGATCAATATAATCCAATTGTGTGAGAACGGTATGACAATATGACATTTAACAAGACACAATGTACGGTTGTTGATGCTAAAGGAAACAATGTTATTGTTATGGTTAGATCTAGAATTAAATGCTATATATGGACATTAATTGATATGTGCATACCCTCTATTAGTTCTACTCTTGATCTTTGCCATAAACGAATTGATCATATGATTACTTGAAATCTTGTGAAGCTAGTCCAATGAGATGCTCTTGAGGTGTGCCAAATTGGAAGACCAAACAGATAGTGTCTGTGAAGCATGTGCACTGGACAAACATGTTCAAGTTCAATACATCAAAATAATTAAAATTGGAACAAAGAAGACATTGGATCTTGTTCATGGGGATCTAACGGGGCAGTTTAATTGGAAAACTTGAATGGAAATAAGTACTTTATTGTACTTGTTGATGACTTCTCAAAGTACACTTGGGTTCAGCTCTTGCGTTAAAATCTAAAACCCTTTAGAGTTTTAGAATCTTGGCTCTTCAGCTATAGTCTGAAAAATAAAACATTGCTCAGATCGGAAGTGATCATGGCAGAGAATTTCAGACTGAAGCGGTCAAGAACATTAGTAAGGCTCAAGGTGTCAAACATCATTTTTCTACTCCCAAAACCCCTTAACAGAATGATATGGTTGAATGCAAAAACTTAACACTATAGAAAATTCGTACTATGATCCATGAAAGTCATGTCTCTACACAGTTATGGGTTGAGGCTTTGAGTATATTATGTTAGATTATCAACCGTGTATACGTCCAGCCTAGCACGAGAACAACCTCATATGAATTATGGAATGGAAATATATCTGATATTTCTTACTTTCATATCTTTGGATGCACATGCTATATTCTTTGTGAAAAAGATCAACTAGGCAAATTTAATGATCAAAGTGATGATGATAAATTCCTTGGATGTGTTATAAGTAGCATGGTGTATCGTATGTACAACAATTGAACCATGCAAGTAGAGCAGGTCAACTTGCATTGACCAATCCAATTTAAACATAGAGAGGTTAACTTTGATGAACAGTAACAATCTGTTAAAACATTATTACTGTTCTGTTACTATTTAGTTTAAAAAATATTGAAGTATCATGAGTTTTCAAAATTAATTTTGAACTTTCAAGAATTTGCCAAGTTTAAATACCAACTACAACTTTAGCCAATTTAAATATGAACAACCGATATTAAGTGGCTTTATAATACTTCCTTTATTTCATAATAGATGATGTATAAGGTTCTTATATAGAGAGTAAAGAATCATTTAGTATATATATATTGTTCCAAATAAAAACTTTATTTTTAATTTATTTAATAATCATTCAACTAATTAAAACTAAGTGTACATAATATATTTAGTCAAAATAGATAAAAATATCATAAAATTAACATTGAAAGTTAAAAACATCAAATACTTTGATACACATTTTTCCTAAAACTTCATTTAGGAGGTGTATTGGAAATAAAATTTCAAGAAATTTTGGTTTTTCCATATAATCACATGTTATTCAACTAATGATTTTTAAATGTCTTAACAAATCGTATGTTATTGAACTTGGAATTTATATAAAATCACTTAAAATAATTCAGAATCTCTTGTTATTCAATCAACAATTAACCAAAATCATATTAGACTATCTATTATTCAAATGGAGAAGGAGATAGCATCATGGCACTGCACTAATACAAGCGAGTGACTCCACCATCGTCGTGTCTCCAAAGATTTCGTTCTCGATTTATAACGTTCTGTTCCGTTAGTTATTGTAGGGAGTCACTTTGCTGCCTCTTTCGTCGTCTTCCGTTGCCTATCATATGCTTGAATCCTCATTCATCACACATAGGTTTGGATCGTTATGCACTCTTGTTTTGTTTACTTTCAATCTTATCTCAATTTTCGATTTATTTTTAACTTTTGCTACGCTTCAATTAATCTGTTGTTTGCTTATGAGTATTAATATCTTCTTTTTTATCTCTAGAGATAAACCATATGGAATCTCACAAAAGCTCATAATCATATCTCTTCAAATCATCAAATCACTTAATTTCAAGAAGAAGAAAATAACAAATCATTCTAAATTTCGTCAAATCTTCTAAACTTTTATCAAATCTCTTCAAATCTAAAACTATCAAATCTTCTAAATTTTTGGATTTAATGCACCTCTCTTAATATGAAACAGAGGGAGATTAGTAAATTTTGATGAACATTAATTATAAAAATAAAGAATTGTAAAGGCAACAAAATTTAACCATGAAATTTAAAGCAAGTTATTTTTTGGAAATTTCAAGAGAGTTAATACTTCCTTCTCCTTGAATTGATTCTAGATTTGAATATTTGATTCAAAGTTTGGAGCAATTGTGACAAATTCAAGCACAGTCATAAAATGACCCTCTGACCTAGAACTTTCAACAAGATTAACAATTAGAGATCACATGATCATTTTTCAAGCTTCAAGATGGTTTTTAAATATGACTTTATTTTCAAGAACCAAAACAACTCTATAATTTGTAGTAATTTGAAGGTTTAAGACTGTAAAACATTCTATTAATGTTTATCTAAATCACAATTTTCATAATAATTGGCAAAGTTTACTAATTTCATATCTAAATTGATTTGGGCAACAATAGTTCATTTTTTTTTTTGATAAACCGTAGGATTTCCGAATCTTTGACTCGTAATCTTCTCCAGTGTTTAGGGCCAGCCGTTGATAATATCATGTTTAAAACGTAAATTATTTTTTCGAAATGACTTGAACTCATCACCTCTTTGTTAGAGAAAGCCACTAGATTAAAAGCAACTTGATAACAAATTCATATCTAAATTCGCTATAGTCGTAGCTGATATTTAATTTGCAAATTTGAAAAAGTTTAGTATTTATTCGGAAAATTTCTGAATCTTCAATATTTTTAACTAAATGGTAACGAAATAGTAATGATGTTTTAGTGGACTGCTACTGTTCATTATAGTTCACAGTGTTATTTAACAAAGTTGGTAGGTCGATATTATTTTGGCAATTCCGTATAAAATGGGTATTATTTGGCTGTTTTCTCATCTCAAATATGAATGTCAGTTCGTTTTAGTTTGCTCTGGATAGAGTTTAAACCAAAATTCTAACTTACGGTTAATGACTTACTACAAAAGTTACATAAGACTATCCAAAAAGCCTTGCAAAGATGATACTGCTATATTAACTATCTAACAAATTAATTTAATATAGGTCTTATTGTAATTGTTTTTGTTTCATTGATTTGAAAAGTAAAAAATTTTGTATGGGATTGAAATTACACCAATTATATTTAGTTTGTTATTGACTTTAAAATGTAATTGGTTTAATTTCAGTCTCATATAAAGATTTTTGCTTTTCAAAGCAACAAAATAAAAGCAATTATTAATTGGGAGGTCCCGACTAAAATTGTTTTTGTTTTTTTGCTTTGTAAAACAAAAAATCTTTGTAATGAAATTAATCCAATCATATTCTACTTTGTTTTTTACTCTAAAATATGATTGATTTAATTTCAATCTCTTACCAAAAATTTTGGTTTTCGAAGTAACAAACCGTATTCAATTCTAATATTCAGGGCCATATACTAGATTCTATCATGTGCTCTAGCACAAGATAATGTTTTAAACATTTTTTTTAATTTCAAATTATAAGATTGTATTTGTAATTATCGCAATTTGTGCTTTCAAAAATTTATATTATTATCAAATGCAACATATTCTTTATTAAATAAATCATTACTAAATAAATTATTATTACTAAATAACATGTAATATCAAATGACATGTGATGAACGATTATTGATGACCTGTAATTTTATTATTGACTATCAAACGTAACTATACAAATAACAAATATTTCTATGGTAATTAATTTATTTTCCTATTTCTTTTATCCTAATTTTTCAATAATTTTTTGATTTTATACAAATTTTATGGCCTTGTTCGCTTAGAATTAATATAAATTTAAAAACAAGTATATATACACTAAAATTTATATTTTGTTTATGAAATACCAATACTTTTATGCCTCTTTTTCATCTAAAATTTTTATATCTATTAATATTTTTATATATATAAGCTATATCTAGATTTCTAATTAAAATTTAGCATAATAAAAGTTATTTAAGTAATATTATTATGTTTTTATTTTGACTTATTTATTTATTCTCATAAATATTTTATTTATGATAGGTGTTTGATAGAATTTATATATGCCCATAAAATACATATATGTCGCATAAATTGATATTATAAATATTATATGTATATATATATATATATATGGAAAACTAGTGCACTAAAGTATATATTTTATGTAATATAAATTGTTTTATGATATATATGCTTACAATTTTTCTTATTATAATTTCTGCTTATAATTACACGTTCATTTGTATATAATACTTATATATTCTATATAAAAAAAATTTATATTAAGAATTATATGTTCATTTTCAAAAATTTAAGGCATAACATATGTTACAAAAAATGCTCAAATTTTTCATACTTTTTTTAAAGATTTTTAGATTTATGTTATAAACATATGATAAATTTTGATGTTTTTTGAAATACAAATTTTTTTCTCACACGTTTTCATCTATAAATTTTTATTGTATTACTATTTTTATATACAAGATATATCTAAATTTATAATAAAAATATGAGCATAATAATAATTAAAATTTATTTATATGATATTATTATGATCTTATTTTTTTCCGTTTAAGATAATTTTATTAATTATAGGGTAACATTGTGAGACATTACAGACGAATGTAAGAAAACCGAGTAATCAAAGATATATAACGGTCTTTGAACCTTAACTATATGTTTGGCCAATAAATCAGCACAAACATTGTTAGATCTAGGAAATTGCAGAATGTAATATTGGAAAAGTTTTGCGCCCAAGTTTGTATGATTTGCACAAAATGTCTAGATGTAGATTTGAAGTTGGATGATGCAATGTGTGGTGAAGGATCAAGTTATCACCCTCAAAAATCACATTCGCAAACCCTTTCGCCCATTCTGTTTGTAATGCCGAAATCAAAGTCGTACTTTCCACTTTCTCAACTGTATTCTTTCCTTGAAATCTTCCCATTCGACCTTGGATGACAACACCATTCGAATCTCTGAAAAGATAACTCATACCTGACGAGATTGGCGCTGAATAGTGTGAAACATCGCAGTTACATTTGAGCCATCCATGAGGTGGGCGTTCCCAATGTGTTGGCTGAGGAGATAAATCCCTACGGGAAGTGGAGTTCAATTCATGTCCCGTTTAACCACTCTTGGGTATCAGTGATAGCTTTTTTCAAACTATCATCAAAGGTGCGAGAAAGGTTATCGTAATAAAGCTCATTTTGTGCCTTCCATATACGCCAGAGAATCCAGATGGCTAAGGGTCGTAATAGAGGAGCAAAAGTATTAGTATCCATCAACATAACCACGTGATGAAGCTTATCAATGAGGGAAATAGACGGGTAACTCAAGACATGTAATGGAAGACCTACGACACGTCTGATCGTAGTGGAATAGGAACATTGGAAAAACAAATGATCTGTTGTTTCAAAA
Source organism: Lepidium aucheri (assembly GCA_900406435.1). Lineage (NCBI taxonomy): Eukaryota > Viridiplantae > Streptophyta > Magnoliopsida > Brassicales > Brassicaceae > Lepidium > Lepidium aucheri. The sequence continues at coordinate 11,578 of OVBA01002573.1, read as the reverse complement.
TTCCGACAGCATCAAAGACAATGATTAGATGTTTAAAAACATTACCGTTGTAAACTCTAAGCAACTCTAATGGCATGAGAACCCATTCTCCATAGGAAATGTTTTAACTTTGGAGGTATCTGTAATTGCCAAAGGCCTTGAGTAAACTTAGAAGAAGAAGAGAGCGGTGCAACATTAGCATGACCAGTAGTTATGATGGTTGTTGCGTGGTGATAACCCGACTTGACCATGTAATGACCCATTGGAGTATTATACCAAAAGAGAGTATCCCTCATAGGAACTGAGGGAATGTAAATTTTTCATATAATCGATGGTATATGGGATCTATATAATTTACAACGCTTGCTCATTACCAAGGAAGAGGGTTAATAGGAGTACTAACCGGTAATGCTGGTGGATACGGTCGAAGTAACCGAGCCACCTTCAGGAATCATATGGAAGCCAATTATGATGACCAATCGATGTTCGAGAGCCATCACTGATACAATGTAGTAGACTCGTCACTAATAAGTCTTGTCCAAAGAGTAAAGAAGTCCAGCCATACGATGGGCGAGCTTTCTTAGCATTTAGAAAATCACCAGAAAGAAAGTACCTTGCTTTTAAGACTCGATAAAAAAGGAGTTAGGTCTATTACGCAACTTCCATATATGTCTAGCAAGTAAAGCTTGATTAAAGTGACAGATACCCCAGAATCATAATCCACCTGATCGTTTACTAGTAGGAACTTTCTGCCAGACAACCCAAGGTAATCGTTTGGTGGAGGAAGACGAACCCCACAAAAATCGGGAGACTAGGCTATCAATCTCATTAGTCAAAGCCACGAGTAATTGGAAATAATTCATTGTGTAGACTGGTAGTCCGTAGGCGACTGACTTAAGTAGAGTTTTTTTTACCTCCTTGGGAAAGAAATTTGTTCTCCCACCCATTTATACGTGTCTATAACTTATCAATAACATAACTCAGATGTTATTTCTTTCGTCTTGTAAACTGTTCCGGTAGACCCAAATATTTATCATAGCCTCTAACTCTTTCAATTTGTAGGCACAGACGGACTCTATCCCTTGTAGTGCTGAAAACTCGCTGTCCAAAAGTGATCGATGACTTAGCTATATTTATTTGTTGTCCGGAAACAGCTTCATAGTAATTAAATATTTCTTCAAGTTTCCGTGTATTATTCATATCAAATTTAAGAAAAAATAAATAGTTGTCAGTGAAGAGGAGATGCGTAACCATCGGACCACCACGATTCAACTGGACGCCTTGTATGTGACCCAAAATTTGAGCTTGCGTCAACATTGTGCTTAGAACATCAGCACACAGGATAAATAAGTATGGAGAAAGTGGATCCCCCTGACGAATCCCACGGCTCTGTCGGAAGTGTCTATATGGGGACCATTAACAAGAACCAAAAAAGAGACTGTAGAGATACACTCACATATCCAGTGAATCCATCTAGGACATAAACCTTTTCGGACTAGAACCTCCTATATGAAAGTCCATTCTAGGTGATCATATGCTTTGCTTACATCGGTCTTAATGGCCATAAAGTTGGACGATAATGATTTATTGAACCACAGGACATGAAGCACCTCATGTGCTATCATTATATTATCTGTGATTTGTCGTCCTAGGATAAAAGCCGCTTGATGTTCAGATACAAGTCTTGGTAAGATGGATTTAAGTCGGTTGACAAGGATTTTCGAGATAACCTTATAAGCGATGTTACAAAGGCTGATAGGTCTAAATTCTGTCAAGGATCCTGGATTAGAAATCTTTGGGATAAGACATAGATTCGTGTGATTCCACTTATGTGGCATAATGTCAGTCTCAAAGAAATGTTTAACTCTGAAATCAAATCTGGCCCCACTGTTGACCAACAATGTCAACACTTATATGGCATAATGTCAGTCTCAAATAAATGTTTAACCTCTGAAATCAAATCTGACCCCACTGTTGACCAACAATGTCAAAAAAATCCAGCCGTGAATCTGTCTGGGCCAGGAGGCTTTGTTGCGCCAATAAAAAATAAAGCCGATTTGATTTCATCCTCTGTAACCTCACGAACTAGAGCATTTTTCATGGCTGGTTCCACCAGCGGTCCAATAGTGTCTAACATATTTGTTAAAGGGATTACATTGGTACTGGAGAAAAGATTACCAAAGAAACGCTCTGCCTCAGCCGCAATATGAGCATTGCCGTAAACATAGGTGCCATCCATATCGTAGATGCGAGTTATCTTGTTACCTGCGATATGGGTTTGTGTCGCAGCATGAAAGAACTTTTTGTTGTTGTCTTCGTGATTTAGCCATTGGTTTCGACTTTTTTAGTTTTCAATATAGCTCTTCAGCCCGTTAAGCCTCACTTGATTTGCGCCATAAGTTCGTTAATTGATCAAGTGTTGTACTTGGAAGTTGGTGCAAACAATCAATCTCAGCAGTAAGACTTTGTATTTGCTTAGTTGAGTTTGTATTATTTGATTGGCGCCAATTGGAGATGACACGTCGTGAAGACTTCAAATGTTGTGTTAAAGACGTAGTTGTATTCGTTGACCAATCATCATGTATTGCTTGCAAAAAAGATGGATCAGAATGAAACCTTGCATCATATTTGAATAGTTTGCATCCTCTATCAACATGGCGAGCAACATAAATCACGGTTGGACGATGGTCAGAACCCGTAAAAGCTACATATCCAATTATTGTCGATGGGTACATGGCTTTACATTCATCATTAGCAAAGCCTTGATCAAGCCAACAACGTACTAAGTGTTGATATCTCCTCCCCACCCACGTCATATTATTACCAATAAAATGGAGATCTTCTAAGCGACAATGTTAAACCATTTGGCAGAAATCATTCAAACTTGAAGGATCTCTAAGCGGTCCACCAATTTTCTTAGTGGGATTGAAAATCTCATTAAAGTCACTGCATAACAGTCAAGGACCCTGTCTATTATTACTTAGTCTTTGTAGATGTTTCCATAAATGATTTCTATATAAACGATTTGGGTAACCATATACACAAGACAAGTAAAAATAGTCTCTTTATTATTATTTATATTATAATCCATGAGCCTTGCATCAATAGAATTAAAGAAAACCTGAACATTAGATTGCCACAACAAAGCAAGGCCGACACTAGTGCCTTCCGGACTAACACAACGAACATTAGCGAATAAAAGTTGAGCTGCTACGTCACGAACAACATCATCATGATTTTTCGTCTCCACCAGAAAGAGTAAGTCTGGATCGTACTCAGCATTCAGACGCTTTAGACGCCAAACTACCAGGGACCCTTTCACGTCCCGGCAGTTCCAAAATGCAATCTTCATTGGTAACCTGGTGGCTTATTGTCTACCGTACCCGCATTGGTGTTGTTTGTTACACCACCCCAATCCAGTGGTGCCATTTCTGGGGCATCCATCTCATCCATTGGAAGAAGAACCAAACCATCATAATGAACTGAATTTGTGTAGCGTTGAACCATTTTAGACAAAGCGTCGTAAGTGTGGTCACAGTAGTATGTTTGGCAGAATTTCAGACACATTGCACGGATCTTTGGTTTGGAAGAGACAACTTCAACCGGTGCATCCGCCTTCCTTTTGTGAGTCGAGATTTCTGCATAATCATCTGCTGCGCATGGTACAGGCATAGGGTCGTATGGCTCAGGACCACCATCCAGCGTGACATTCATGTCATCATCATTCTCATCCAAGCCTTCCTCATCATTATCCGCATCATCATCATTAGTGAAATTTGTGGGCAGTGCGTTAGCAATAGAGTAATCACACACGTAATGGGTGAGAAGTCCACAATCTGTACAGAATAGATGAAGACGTTCGTACTTAAACTTCAACATGACCACATCACCAATGAAATTAAATTGTCTCTGGAATTGAAGAGGCACATCAACGTTCCAAAGTAATCTGATGCGAATGAAGTCGGCAGCGTTAGAACGTGCATCTTCGTATTCAGTGCCTATGAATTCACCAAACTCTTGCCAATAACCGTAACCATTTGCGGGTCACAAACTTCAAGCGAATTCCCGTGACTTGTAGCCAAAACGGAATGTATTTCAAATCATCGAAGTTCTAAGACTGATTCCACTTTTGACCAAAAGCATCCACTCGTTGAAGGTCCATGTCCCTCGACGTAATTCTCGGTGGGAAAGACAAATTGAAAAGTATATGTTATCAACAACCCGACTTGTGATTGAGTCTCAACATGCTCAAAGGCATGGAAAAGCAAGACTCATTGCTTTCAAATTCGGTTTCTTCTTGTAACAAGGGCGAACAACAAGAGCATGTTATGTTCTGTGGCAGCGGCAGCCGTGTTACAGACGGCGATTGGCAAGGCAATCAGAGCGGCTGAAGAATTAATGCAGACAAGAGCAAGCCTTATAAACCAGATCACGCAAAGGGAAATTAGTCGTTAAGACGTTTGAGGAAACCGTCTGTAACCGGAGAAAAAAATCCTAAATCAAAGACAATTATCATTCAAATTGAGAAAGAGTGATAATCGTGGGTAGAGAGAACAGAGAATTTTCTCACTCATCTTTTTTATTTTAACTTATATTATTATGATCTTATATTTTGCCTAACTTATTTATTCTCATAAATATTATATTTATAATATGTACTTGTTTAGAAGTTACATATGCTCATGCTCATAGAGTAAACATATCTCTCATGGGTTAACATTATAAATATTAGGGATTCTTTCTAAACTAACTCATTGACTATGGTCAATGGGTAAAATAACATCTTCTTTTCTCTCTCTTAAACATCCTACTATTTACCTCTATAACCTCATATAATATCTAAAATGCCATTAGTTTTATGTTTTTTTTTCAAAAGTTTCAGCACAATGCAAAACTACTATAATATCCTTGTAATCTCAAATATTTATGAAAATGCAATTCATCTTCAATTCAACCAACCACCATTACCAACCAAATCAAAGCTCCAAATGTCATTCTTTCTTCATTATTATGCCTTTTCACAACTTTCACCAACATTAGTTCTCATTCTCTCTTCATTTCTAGCCAAAAACTTCATAAAATTTCGTTTTAATTCTTAAAACTTATGATTTTGGGTTCATTTAGGGAGTTTAAGCAACGATCAACTGTGAAGTTCAATATTGTGGGCGTTTAAAGAAGGTAATAATAATTATTTACTCAAATTAAGCTATTCTTCGATTTTAGAAAATTTGCAGAGAGTAGATTTCACGTGAAGTCTACTCACATAGTAGACTTCACATGATGTCTATTAGTCAACAGAAAGGTTAGTTTTGCATTTGACTATTTTCTGATTCGGGGAGTAGACTTCATGTGAAGTCTACTCATTTTCATTTGAAGAAAAAAAATTTTGGAGACTTCACTTGAAGTCTACGGGATAATGGGTCAGTTTTGCAATTTGGGAAAAAAAATTTAATTTGAGTAGACTTCACCTGAAGTCTCCGACAAATTAGAAGACTTCATGTGAAGTCTCCTCTAAATTGGGGCCTACATAAGGCTTATTTATGAAGTTGACCAAGATTACAGTTTTTTTGACCAAAAATAGAGGAAAGTAATTTAAAATCGGAGACTTCACATGAAGTCTCCAAAAATAAAGGAGACTTCAGCTGAAGTCTTCTCTAAGTTGGGTCCCACATTCGAGTTTATAGAAAAATAATAAAAATTAATTATACTAATAGAATATAGTAGACTTCATGTGAAGTCTACACGTATTTCAGTGTCGACTTCACGTGAAGTCTACTCAACGCAGACTTCTCTTGGAGACTTCTGCAAAAATAGTCAAACTTAGTCAATTGCAATAATAACCTCTGCTTTGTAGGGTAGACTTCACGTGAAGTCTCTGGTTTTACACAAAGCGGAGCAGACTTCACGTGAAGTCTCCGGCAGAGAAGTCAACATTTAGTCAACTACAAAAATAACCTCCAGAAAAGTAGACTTCACATGAAGTCTACTTTTTAGAAATCAAAATCTGGTCAAATGCAAAAATAACTTTAGTAGACTTCATGTGAAGTCTACTTTCCATGCTCGTAGACTTCACGTGAAGTCTACTAAATAATTCAAGAGACTTCACTTAAAGTCTTTTGAAGGTATTCTTTAAATTTGATTAATTTGATAATTTAGGAAGTCTACTAATATAGTTTATGTGATGTTTTGCAGAGAAATGGTGCAGTTACCTGTTGTTTATGGAGTTTGGGTAATGTGAGACATGTGTTGGCATTTTGAGGTTGACAATTGCAAAGGAGGAAGAATGCTATTTATAGAGGATGGGTGTACTCATGGTGAACTTCTTGGCATGGTAGTAGACGATTATGATCTCGACATGGAAACCAATACTATATAGTTAACATATTTGCTGCCTATTACAATGTCACAAGAAATGCCACCTAACACTCCTCCGATACACGTCACAAATGATAGACAAGTAAGAAGCTTGGTTGAGTTATGTAAGCTCCATGTTGTACATCTATTGTGTTGGGTATCGAGACAATGCACACGAAGAAGAGAACTGTGACACAGATTGGGAACATGATGACGAGCAATTACCTGTTGAAAACCAGGATGAAGATCTTTGTGAAGATGTCATGAAAAACGAGTGTGATAGTGAGCCTACAGCATACTTGGAAGATGGAGATTATAGCATATATGGGAAGGTCAAAGATGAAGACGGAGACGAATACTAAGACCTAGATGGAATGCATCTTGTGAACATGAATCAAGATGACCAAAACATATATGTCGGTCAGAGTTTTTCTAGCAAAGAAGAGTTGATATCGGCGTTGCGAGTGAGGAGTATACTTCCGAAAGCCAATTTCTTTGCATACAAGTCAACGAAAGAGGTATATGTGGCAAAATGNTATATGTAGCAAAATGTTGTGTTCCAGAGTGTAGGTGGAAGGTTAGAGCAATGGTGAAGGACGCACGTAACACTTTTTGGGTGACAAAGTTTGAGAACGTGCATACATATTCAGTGGTAGACCGATATGCTAACTTTAGATTCCATTCACCAAAATACATTGGAAAATTATTTGAAGATAGTTTTGGAACGATCGATGGAATAACACCAAGGCATATCGAAGAGTCAATGAAGATGATGTATGGTTTGAGTTTTGGTTACACAACTTTATACCGATCATTGTTATATGCCCAACAATTGATCCGCAGGACAGCAGAAGATGGTTATGGTAACTTGCCGGCTTATTTACATCTAATTCAAGAACCGAATCCGGGAATTATTACAGGTCTTAAACCTTATGAGCAGAATAGATTTAAGTTTCTATTTATTTCCTTTGGGGCATCAATAACTGGATTTAATTTCCTTAGAAGAGTCATTGTGGTTGATGGATGTCATTTAAGTGGGAGGTATAGTGGAGTTATGCTAGTTGCTACGACTCACGATGGTAATTTCCAAATATTTTCACTGGCATTTGGTATTGTTGACACTGAGAATGATGCTTCATGGGAATGGTTTCTTACCAAACTAAGCACTTGTTTTACACAGAACACTCCTTTGGTACTAGTTTCTGACAGGCACAACTCCATAAAGAATGCATGCAGCACAGTATTTCCTTGGATAACACGACGGATATGTTACTATCACCTTCAAAGTAACATAGTCACTAAGTTTAAAGGTAATCAGCTCCTCTACTTAGTCAAAGCAGCGGCATATGCGTACACACGTGCTGAGTTCAATCGTCACATGGAGGAGTTGAGTCATATTAACCCCAGACTTGCTCAGTACTTGGTTGATGCAGACCCAAAGTTGTGGTCACGTGCTAATTTCCTAGGCGACAGGTATAATATTCAAACAAGCAATATCGCAAAATCTCTTAATATTGTGTTTAAGCTAGCTAGAGGATTTCCAATAACCTTTCTCTTGGAGTACATCTGGGAAAAGCTAGGTAAGTGGTTTTACAAAAGGAGGGAAGATGTGTCTAGTCTGTCAACATGTCATAGTAGGGGTGTAGAAAATTTGTTGGCTATACGTAATGAATATGGAGCAAAGACGGTTGTTGAACGCGTAGATACGTGGAAGTTTTATGCGAAAGTGGGTGTGAGAAACTATCGAGTTGATTTGGAGCATCGAACATGTGAATGTGGTGTATATCAGATTGAGAAAATTCCTTGCTCGCACGTTCTTGCAGCAGCATTACAAACTGGTATACACGTTAAAATGCTTATATGTCCTTCATATAGGAAGGAATACTCGACTGCAGCCTATTCTCACAACATATACCCAAAAAGTGACTACAGCGTTGTGATTGAAGCGCAATATCTTCCTCCGGTTGTGAAGATTCTTCCTGGCAGAAAGAAGAAATCTAGATGGCAAAGTTGGCTTGATATTGCTAAGATGCAACATAACAAGGCAAACCGACTATCGAAGCAATACAGTTGCTCAAAATACAAACAACCAGGCCATATTCGGACCAACTGTGTAAGTTTCAATGTACCATTGTAATTACATTTCTCGCATGCAGTAAATTTAATCCACTCACTCTTTTTGGTAGGCAACAAAGCTGGAACATGAGTGCTGTTGGAGATGACATGGATTAGGAGTCTGGTCTTTCGCTTATGGATGCCCAATATATGTGTCTGAAAATCAATTTATGATGTTATTCATGGATTAGTTGTCTGGTCTTTAACTAGTGGATGCTCAATTTATGATGTTATTCATGGTTTAGGAGTCTGGTCTTTCCTTATGGATGCTCAATTTATGATTTGTTATTAAACGTAAGTCTTGAAGTAAAAGTCAATAGCGAAGTCTCCAGAAGAAGTCTACTAAGGAAGTCTCCTAAAGAAGTCTACACAACGGAGTCTGAGGAAGAAGTCTACTCAACTGAATACAAAATATGAAGTTTGCATTACACAATAACATAACCGAATATCTGAAGCCAATAATGTCATCAAAAAACCCCTAATTACAAAAAATTATTAGGTCTCTTGCACTCGCAAATATATCAAATGCACGATGCCAAGTAACAAGTTTTCCTTGTGGTAGCCTATCCAAAAAAAAATATGAGGCTTACAAGTTTTTCTTGGGGGTTAGCTGTTAGTTAATAAATAAGTTAACCTATTTTCACTTCTCTTGAACGCCCGTCTCATCATATGTGTCCAGATCCTTGTAGTCTCTCTTCTCTATGCCCATTACGCCTGTCTCATCATAGATCTCGACACACAACTTACTCCTTATGCAAGGCACATAAGCATCACAAAACTCTTCTGGCCATGGTTTCCCAAGTGCATGACACTCGATGTACTTCAAGCAATAAACACCACAGTCGCCACTTTGGATATTCTGAGGCAAAGATTGTACTACCTCGTGTGTGTACGGTATCACGTCCATGATAGGCTTGAATTTGATGGGACCCAATTTTCGGAGAATGTATGGCACAAGGACAGAAAAAGGTCTAACGCACTCTTCCATATCACGAACCATTCCCACTGCAAAATCCCAAACAACAATGTGCCGCTTAGGTATTGATATCCACAAACAACCCAATGACTTTTTCCAACATTTAATGGAAAGTAAATGTCGTCCACATCCACTCCCCACACCTTATCACTGCGGTAATAGGATGACTCTTCTCCGGAGTAGTAATCAAGTGCTCCTCTGGGTAAGTGTTTCCCAGTCCCGTGTGGGTTTGGAGCAGAGACCTCAAACTCTTGAAATTTATTAGTACACATTTGTTGAAATCTGTTATCAACCATACAAAGTCTACTTGAACGGAACCATTCCGGGTGCTTTGCATAGCGACTTCGGAGAAGGTTAATCCCAGCATCAATGTGTTGCAGTTGTAAACAATTATACAAAACCAAGTCAGACAGGAGAAGTCTACTTAAGAAGTCTACTCAAGCAGTCTACTCAAGAAGTCTACTCCAGAGAAGTTTACTATAGAAGTTTACTCCAGAACTTTATCGTGTCCTCTAGCCATTTTTTCGGAGTTTTGAGGATCTTGTACCATTCGATGGCAGAACCCTTAGTCTTTCGTTTACTCAAGTATTCCCTACAACATCCAAGTCCAATTACACAATATTTGAAACAATGTGACGTAGTTAAAAACTCGGTTCTCGACATAATCACAGTTGAGCCCGGTTAAAAACTCAAACTCAATCAACGAAAATCTGATTGGTTGCACCCTAATTAGAAACCAGAGCTCAAAAGTCTTCTTGCACTGCAGCTGAAATGTGAGAAGATGATGCACTAGTCTCGAAGCCCAACCAAACCCCATCCCATGAAACTTCACAAAGATGCCGAGCCTTGAGTGGAAGATTTCATCTTGCTCATCAGGTCTGAGAGTTTCAGTCAGTGCACTAAGGAGTCTAGTATCTCCACTGTAGTACTTGATGCTCTTTGTTGGTTGAGGTTCACGACCCTCACTGAAAAGTCGTCGTGGAAAGATTGGCCTTTGAATCTGGGAACCTACAAGGAAATAATAAGACTCAAGAATAAATCATTTACAAAAGAAACTAAAAAAAAATTCCAGAGAAGTCTCCCCAAGAATTCTTCTCGAGAAGGCTCCTCGAGAAGTCTCCCCGAGATGTCTTTTCGGGAAGTCTCCTCGAGAAGTCTCCTCGAGAAGTCCCCTCGAGAAGTCTCCTCGAGAAGACTCCCTGAGAAGTCTCCTCGAGAAGTCTCCTCGAGAAGTCTTCTTTGAGAAACTGAATGAATAAAATAATATCACTACCTTTTTGTGAAGTCGACGGTGGAGAAGCACCGTTGGTCGACATCGCCCAGAGAATGTAGGCGGCTATTGAAGAGGTGACANGCCGAAACATGCAAAACAAAAACAAAAAAACAAATTTAAAATAAGAGCACAAAAATTCATATGCAACGACTAAACCAAAATCTACACATAATACCTTCGGACTGAAGAGAAACGCCGGTGGTGAGCACACGGGTCCAGAGAATGAAGAAGAAAACGCAGCTCCGGATGAGATGAACGAAGAAGGAAAAAAGAGTCAGATCTAGATGAAAGGAGACGAAGTAAGAGTAGAAGAAAAAAAACAGCAAAACAATCACAAAAGAAGAGACGAAAGGGGACAAAGTAAGAGGAAGACGAAAAGATCGGGATGAATACCTTCAGATCTGCCGCCGTTTGCTTCAGATCTGAAAAGAAAGACAAACAAGATGAAACGCAAAACACGAGCGAGAGAGATAAATGGAGTAGAAGAGACGATAACGTCTGGAAGAGAAAGATTATTACCTGCAGATTCGCTGGAGATGACGACGGCAACAACACCGGCGGCATGGAAGAGACGAGAGAGAAGATAGCGAAGAGAGAGAAGAGAGAGAAGAGAGAGAAGGGAGATTAGAGAAAAAGTAGATTTCGGCTAGGGTTTTAACATATGGGATAAAAAATATTTATAAGAAGGTTAATTTCCGGTTTACTGACCCGGTAAATTTTTGTTACCACGAACCAATTCCAATTTTATTACCCAAGTAGACTTCAATATGAAGTCTCCTACGAGTAGACTGATAACAAGGTTTTTTCGGTTTCTAAGCTATCAAATCATTAGCAAAGTGGAAAGTAAGAGAGTGTCGAACCAATACTCAGAATAGCATGCA
>OVBA01002572.1:0-33338 GCA_900406435.1 Lepidium aucheri | reverse complement strand
ATATATATATATATATATATATATATATATATATATATTAAATAAGCAGAATTTTTGGAACACTAACCGACATAAAAAATTATATCCAATGTCACTAATTTTGGGCTTTTCAGTTTTGGTTTTGGCTTGGAATCAAACTTGTTGAATTTTGGATTTATGGATTTATAATTTTACTACCTATTTAAGACCAATTATTCGGTTCGGTTTCGGATAATATAAATCGAGTTCAGGTAATACTCCAAAAATTTTGAAACTAAAAACATAAGCATAAAAATATTTGAAATCCAAAACAATACCCAAAAAAATCCAAAAAAATACCTGAAAAATATTTGATTAATTGCAATATCAGTTTTTTAAAAAAAAATATACAAAAAGTATTAAAATATCTAAAAATACTCAAATACATAAAAATTCAAAAATAATAAAATTTAAATATGTATTCTGGTAATCGGATATTGGTTTCACTCTGAGTATTATCCCATACCTACGGATCCAAACAAACATAGCCGATCAGATTTTTTGGTTTTGAAATCTACCCGATACCCAAAATTTTGGGTCAAATTTGTTTTGCATTTTGCATATCAAAATATCACTAAATATACAATACATACATATATATATATATATAATTTATCAATCATATAATTTTCTAAGAATATAAGTGAATGCAAATTTTAAATGAGTCAGGAGTTAAATGGAAAAATTAATTCTTATTTGTGCCCAAATAATATAATGATAAAATAAACTATAAATCTTTTAATAGTAGAGAAATGTTAAGTCTTATTCTTTTCAATGTACAATTTTATAGAAATGTCTCTGTAATTTTATTTTTGCTAAAATACTTACAAACGTGAAATAATGAAAATACTCTCAATTCTTTTAATAAGTTTTTACTTTATGAAATTTTTCCGTCAATTTTTTTTACAAAATAATTATTTTTCCTACCAAGATCTTTTTTCCTCAAAATTTGTTTTTATAAATTTATAAGATGCCTTCTAAATATATTATCAATTTATTAAGATTTCTTTAAAAGGTTATTATCAAACCAAACAAGAAATTTATAAAAAGATATCACAAATATTTCATAAATTTATAAAGTTTCTTATAAAAATCTAATAAATTTCATAAGATGGTTGATAAAGTCCTATAAATAATATTTTATAAGAAATGTTATAGATTCATATAACAAATTTTTGTGATGAAAAAAATTGGCTGAAAATTTTTTTGTAAAAAACATTATGCAAAAAAATATTTTATTTAGAAAGTTTCATAAAAAAACAAATGTATTTTTTATTTTTTTTCATTAGTGAGGAGTATATTTAAAAATGTCTCAAAGATAGAAATGTTTTTGAAAATTTCTAGGTTGGAGAGATATTTCTCGAGAAATTTTGAGAAATGCGCTTTTAGTGTACCCCTTTTCAAAAATGCCCCTTGACATTTATCTTTTTAAAAATGTCCCTCATCAATACAAAAATGACTAAAATACCCTCAATAGAATTGTTAAAAACTTTTCCCGCCAAAAAAAAATATTCCTGTCAAAAATGTCCAAAAAATGATGCTAGTGATGAAAATATCCTCCTTTGAGGAGCATTTTTGCATTTCTCCCATATTTTTACGCCCGCCCCTTAATAATATTAATTTAAATTTTTTAAAACAAATTAACTCTACAATGAAAAATATATATAGTTAAAAAGATAAATACAAAATTAATAATACTAAACCTCCAAAAGAAGGTGGAAAATAAAATATTTGACATATATCAAAATAATAGTTTAAAATTGTTATATAAAAGTTTGTAAAATCACCTAAAATAATGTTTTTCTATTTTTCTACAAATATAAAATCTAAAATTCTAAAGTGAAAATAGATCTATATATTTTTTATAGGAATTACTAAGAATGCTCATTTCGAAATGCTTTTTTTCAAAACATACCTCTTGATGACTATTTCTTTTTCCAATTTTTAAAGGAAATGGTAGATTTTAAAAATGGTACATGCCAAAAAGAGTATTTTTGAAAATCCTTAATATTTTAATAATGATTAATGTGTAACTATAGTTCAAAAAATAATATTTTAATTTGCAGTCATATTTTACAAATATATATTACGTATTAAAATCACAAAATTATTATATCTGAATATTATTTTCATATTAGTACTATATAGTTATTTTAAAAGTAATTATTTTGTGCAGCAACCACGCGAGTTCAAATCTAATATATACTATTAAATGGAAAACAAACAAACATTAATTAGAGTTGTAAAAAATTACATCAAATATCACTACTAACAAATAAAAAATTCATTGATGGTAAAAATGTCATTTCACAAAAAAGTGAGCAAAATTAAAACATACAAATTAAAAATATTAATTATTTATCAAAATTATACCAAAAATTTTAGCATAATTATAAATAAAATTAGTGCATAACAAGGTGAAGAGAATTTTGACACATTTTGATACCTAAAAATCATATAAACGAGTCATACGGTGCATCTGAATAGAGTGTTCTTACTTTCAATTAAGAAATAGATGTGTCACATAATGCCCACATATCATCCAATAGACCAAGCACAAGTTGGAAAATGTCAAAATTCATATAAGATAGACAAGTCATAGTATATATGATTAGGGATAATATTCAGTTTCATGCCATGCAAGTTATACATTCTCTGTCCATTATAAGAATGTGGTCTTCTTTGTACAAAACAACAATTCAAGATCTAGATATTAGCAATAACCATATATTTTTATTTTATGAAGAAGATGGAACAGGATTGTGTATTTGGAGTTTAAAAATAGGGAGAGTAGAGTTTCATGAGAGATGCATTAATGGCATTTAATTGAATATTTGCTTGTATATTCAGATTAGTGACATTTTCATAAAATCTAGTGTATGAAATTTCTATAAATCTTGTTATTTGTGGTTTTATATCTTTCTTTTTTACCATTAAACATCTGAACTCAAAACGATAATTTGTGGTATGTTAACTAAGAAACACTCTAACACTACAAGAAAAATGTACATGGTTAGTACAGAAAATATGCTTATGTTATATAGGGTTTTACAAAATGCTATGACATCGACAGCTATAGTAGGTACGCTTTGTATGACATCGTTATTTGTCTATGTTATGTTAAGTAAGATATCATAGAAAAATATTTGTGCTTTTATATTTGTTGTTATAGTGCTTCTACATTTTCAAAATAAAATTACGATAAGCCAATACACCTTCTATAATAGTTATATCTATAATAACAATTACTCAACGATGTATTATAGTTTGTTACATCATTAACATATGTTGTTAATAAACAATGTGATAGCTAATTATCATTGCTATTATATTAGATTATTAACATTTTTTTGCTATTATATATATTTCATTTAGCTATCTCGTTTTGTTATATGATTTAATCCTAAGTAAAATCAGAAGAATTGACAAAATAAACACAATTATTAAACAAACCATATTTTTGGTTCAAATCTTACATGATAGAATTGTGTAACCCATTCAACATTCATGAGAAAGGTCTGAATCCAAAATGTCAAAGACAAATAACAATTAAGTTTGATTAGTCGAGTAATTAGTACTAGCTAAGTTGGACCATAGTTTCATCATTCCCTGCAAGAATCAAAATGTATGTCTATCAGTTTTGATAATCACCATCTAACATAAAACCAATGCACAGTCTGTATAATAAATTTGTTACTTACCCTTGTTCTTCACTTCAGAAGACTACCAATTTATCTATTGGCCAAGCTATAGAAGAATCAAGAGCGTCTTTCATATACTTGATTTCATCTGATGGCCTCCAAACTACTACATCGTATATTTTGACCATGTCTATCCAAACTCTAGCTGCGTTAGACCCTAAAAGAAATAAATATACCATCTGTTGTGGATCAATTGAATGCATACATATGCAATAGGAGACGTATGAAATACATCTTTGTTGACAAGCCTTGCCACATAAAAATGAAAACTGTCTTCCAGGTATGCAATATCAACCGTAGGTCTCCATATAAACGTCCCAGCCATATGTATCTCATCGACAAACATTTTCATTGTCTTTGGTCCAAGGGGAACTCTATTCACTAATGCATTATGTGCTTGTGTTTGGCAACGTCCCTCAGCCACAACTACATCATCGTTTGACAAATCCAGTAGTTTACATTTGTTCATAGAATTTGTTCTTGGGCACTGTAAGATCACATTAAAACAATAATACATTTGTGTTATATGTTCATAACTATGTATACTAATGTAAAATTTGTTACTCATAAGACAAATTACCAATGGTGTAATGTCTTCTTCTTGGAACAAATATTTCCAGACTTACCACCTTAGAGGCAAGCCAAACAATCATGTGTCCACTAGCTTCTACAATTGTAGACATCTTCTCTGCAGGTCTCCAAAGGAAAATTTCTTGCTTTGTTGCAGTGTGGACTAAAACCTTGATGTTCATAGGGCCGACATTCATTAACAATTTTATTCGGATCATCAGAAATAATCCGACCCTCAGCTACTGTATCGTCATCTCCACACCAATCAATCAATAAAAATTTTGGTTGCAATATTTTATTCACTCTATACATAGTCAAACAACAAATAATGTAAGAATTCCAAGTTAATTGACTTACTCTTGCAGCTGAGTTTTCACCAACTTCAGGTTCTTGTCTCTGTACTGATATAAACTTAAACAAGTCAAAATTCAATTTATATCTTAAGATATATATTTCAACTCGGTTTTTGATATATATATATATAGAGGTATCTTACCTGGTTCTGCATTCTCGATATTAGATCTAATAACTCATTAACCTTTTGTTTGAGATGAACTTGATTTTCTGCCATGTCATTCATGTACTTACTCTTTACATTGAAAATAATTAGTTTGGTCTTTGTCATGTTCCGTCCTAAAACCCTTAAACGACCCGGATTATTAGGTCCTAGTAGTTGGCTTAGTGTGTCATTTGTGTCATACGCTGCAGAGGATTGATTACCACTATTGACAATCTCTATTGCCTTCTCCTGCATATTCATTACCAAAATCATTACATGAAAAACAAAGAAAAAACTATGACCAATAAGTTTATAGTTGATAAGTCACAATCTTTTCAGTTGCGTTTGAATTCACCGGTGAACTATTTTTCTTGGTATGTGACTTAATCCACACCTTTAATCTGGACACCTATGCTGGATCTGGACTATCATTTTTCTGGAAAACAGCATCCATAGAATAGTATATTAGTTTATGCGTATAAAATGCTTACTATCTTATTAACAGTCTGAATCATAAAATGCTTACCATCTCGTCTGCTAGCCTAACCATTCCTTTGCGACTATATGTATTCAGAATTCGTTTACTCCTTCTTTCCCTATAGCTATCGCTAACAACCTAACAGAACCATATGTTACTATCTAATATATGGCTTATCTATTAAACTTACTTGATTGAATTCAGTACCTTAAATGCTTGATTGAATTCGGTACCTTAAATTCAGTACCTTAACCATATGTTACTATCTAATATATGACTTATCTATTAAACTTACTTGATTGAATTCAGTACCTTAAATGCTTGACTAGTTTTGAGCTTAACGAATTTACGCCAGTCCACTGGATTGATATTTTTTGGTCGCATATTCATCTTTTTGAGTATTTTGAGCTTTATCGATATCAGTGACCACGCGTGATTTTGATGCCCTCCATAAACAGCCGTTTGTTTAAGTACAACAATCTTTTGATACTCTTCAGTTAGCTCAAACCTTACCTATTACGATAGATAAACCAGAAAAAGTTACATTCAGTTAAACAAGACTGTAGTAGTTCACTAAAGAAAAGTGTAAGGAAACTATAACCTGCACAGATTTCCAAAGAATAGTCTTGATGTCTTCGCCAATCTTTATCCATTTTTCAATTTTGTACGATACATGTTCACGTACTAATGGCCCTAGATATGATGACAGCGTAATAGACCCAAGACCATAAGGTTCTCCGATAGCATTAAAATTCACTCGAACTTCGTTGTTTGGATCTTTGGCAAATATCTTTCATTCTTGCAGGTCCTCGTTGCTTCTTTTGTTTATGCTGAGCTGCATGGTCAAAATCATCAGATAATTCAGTCTCACCTACTGGTTCATCCTCATTACATTCCTTATCAGTAGACTGATCATCTATAGCATGGTTATTAGCCTCTGTCTCATCTATTCTTGATGCATCTGTCAAAGGCCGCTTAGTTTCTAGTCGCTCTTCACCTGGAATCTCATTACCAGAAGGACTGTCTAGTAGTACTGTATCAATATGTTCTACCTCCTCATCGGGTTGCGTTTCTTTCTGCTTTGGTTTTATTCCACGCTTCTTGGCATGCTTTCCCATAGTAATTTACATGTAAGAAATGACATACAAAGAACAAAGACAGTTAGTGCATAGGAAACATGTTATACATAAAAGACGATCACATAACAATAGACACATAGATCATACATTAAAGATAGTCAAAATGATACATAAAAGACATCACACCATAATAGACACATAGACACTATATATAAACTTAAGAGTCTACATTTTTACACAAAGATTGCTTCACAATCAGTTTTGGCATTCTCTCCTTCTTTCATATCAAAATTTGTTGCAGTGTCTACGCCAACATTTGACAGCATTGTCTCGAAGTCTGTAACTCCATCATGTACAACTTCTTTCTCATTGTATCTTCTTGAAGGTCTTCTCAAAACTACATGTCAATGAGATGACTCATCTTATTATAAGTAGAACACTTGCTTTGCTTGAGATGCTAATATATAACGATCTCTTGCAAAAGACAGTTGACTATGATTCACATGTACTAGTGTGAAACCTTTTTCTACTTTAACTCCGTTACCCTTAACTGCCCATTGACATTGGAATAGTGTTAGGTAAAAGACATTATAGTCTAATAAAATTATGGCAGTAATTGTACCATAGTACAGACCAAATCAATAACTTGGGAGTGTCTTTTAGATTAGACCTACACACTGATGCAGCCTCATAATACACTCCAATATTCTTACTTTTCCTATTTGTAGACCTTGTATGAAATCATTCCCCATTCACTATTGAACTTGTACACCTGCTTGCATAAATACGTGGACCATATGTCAACTACTTAAGTGTTTTTCCATGTTCCTCTGAATCAATAGGTACCTAACATAGTAATAATAACGAGTTTAGAAAATTGCCAGTAAGTTTTATTAGCACAAATACTAGAGATGTTAGTCACATTTAACTTGCCTTTGCTTTTAACCAAGATGCAAAAATCTGAGTGTGCATACTTCATAAGATTGATGCATCACGCCTGCATCTTACTTTTGTGCTTGTAAGTACTACATGTGCTCACTACAAGGTAAAAGTATACAATTCAGTTTATGATCTGTAGTAAGTAAATGTAAATATGACTCACATCAGCACTTACTCTATGAAAGGATCCACAACAGCTATATTTTGGATGACAGCAAGATGTGATATCTTCAGCTCCGTCTCAGTAAAACTGAATAAAGTTCCATTGGATAATGGAGGATCCTCCAATATATAACTGCTCTCGCACTCTACGCTTCTATCTAACATCAAAAGTTCATAACAAAACTGAATACACTCCTCAGCAAGATATGCTTCAGCTATACACCCTTCTAATCGTGCAGTGTTTCTCACAAAATCTTTTAAAACCTTCATATACCTTGTCACATGAAAACCAGATTAATAAGTAGTAATTCATTATAAATACTAAAAATATCACTCAATACATAAACAAATTGTACCTTTCAAATGGATACATCCATCTAAAATGACTAGTCCACATAGTCGTGCTTCTCATCCAAGATGTACCGTCAAGTGAACCATTATACCAAAGAAACTTGGAGAAAAGTATCTCTCTAACATGCATATAGTTTCAACAATCTCTACTTCCATGTTCATAATGTGTTCCCTATCAATTACTCTCTGATACAACTGATTAAAGAATGTACATAAGCGTACAATTGCTAGCCTAGTCCCTTTAGGTAGCAAACCCCTAAGTGCAATTGGAAGAAGAATCTGTATTAACACATGATAATCATGTGATTTAAGACCAAAAACCCTTACTGTCTTCAGGTGATATACATCTGGATATATCTGAACAATATCCATCTGGTCCTTTAAAGTCATGCAGTCTCTTGCAAAAGATTTTCTACTCTGATTTAGACAGGGACCAAGGTGTTGGAGGTAGGTACGTCCTTTTTCCTTGGATTCTAGGATGTAAATCCTTTCTAATCCCTAGATGCTCAAGGTCTTTACAAGCCTGCGAACCATCCTTTGATTTTCCACAATGCAACAATGTGGATACAGTACTTGCACACACATTCCCTTCCACATGCATTACATCCAAGCAATGCCTTACTTGAAGTTCCTACAAAGTGTATACATTAAACGAAACACATATTTAATCAATAGTTGTCTTGATATAACATGGTAAATTTATTTTAGATTATAGCAGAACATACCTTGCAATACAGCAGTCTAATAAACATTGACCTTTCTTCCATCTTGATAACTCCTCCTTATCGACTATTGATTCATCTTCTTCTTGTTATTCGCTCGATACATCATCATTATCAGATTCTAATCTACAATACTCAGTCCTTTTTCTCTTACTTGCAGATTGTTTACCAAAGTTGTTTTTATAGTTTTTCAGGATATTATAAATTTCCTGACAAGTAAGTATTCTACTTTTTGTCTTATGCTCATCTTTTCCATCAAACCATAACTTCTTCCCTCTAAAAATGTGTGTCGGTGACAGACCCTTACGATGACCCATGTAGACATGTTTCCTACTAAACTTCAACCACATACAGTCTGTATATTTCCCACATAAAGGACATCCCATCTTACCTTTCACCTTGCAGCTTCCAAGATTACCACAGTAACATTGCCTTAAGGGTAAAACTTGTTTTTGTCAAGGCATCATATGTTGAGACTCAATTTAGCCACAAATAATGTAGATCCTCTATCTGTGGCACCAAGTAGACATCAATATTATTATCAGGCTGTTGTGGACCGAGAATAAATAGGGTAAGCATTATCTTTTCTTTCTTCATACATAAATCTGGTGGGAGGTTGTATTTTACTAACAAAACAGGCCAACAACTGTAGTTCGAATTCTTCATGTTGAATGGATTAAATCCATATGTTTCCAGTCCAAGCCTCACATTCCTTTCTTCAGCTGCAAAGGTTGTGTATTTGGTATTCATCTGGTCCCATGTAACTGAATCTACAGGGTGCTGTACTTTTCCATTTGTACTCTTGTTACTATAAAGCCACCTTAAATCATTGGCTATTCTCTCCAATCTGTACATTCTCTTAAGCCTAGGGATGATCGAAAAATACTGTGGGACTCCTTTCCTTACTTCACCATTGTGCATATTAGTTTTCCATCTTGAAGCCTTGCGCTTAGGACAGCTATCGAGCTCCTTATATTTATTTCTGAATAGACAGCAATCATTGACACATACATGAATCTTCTAATTGCCCATATCAAATGATTTCAGAAACTTTTTAACATCATACAATGATGTGTGTAACACATTATCTTCTGGCAACATCTTTGGCAAGGTCTCCAGCAGGTCATTGAAGCTCTAGTCGGACCAACCATTATGTGTCTTTAATCTAAACAATGAGACTATTGCTGAAAGCTTACTATGATTTAGTCAAGATGGATACAATGGTGTTCGAGCATCTGCAAGCTTTGCAAGAAAAGCATCTTCTTTCTTATCTTCACACTCGGCCTGACTACCAAATTCATCCAAGACCTCAGCAGATTGATACAATTCACAAATCTCATCATTAAACTAATGAGATTTGTCTTCACTATTGATACCCGTTTTAAGTTCTCGATGATGATACCAATCAGATTGCACCTTGTAAGACTCATCCATCCCTCTTCTTACAAGGTAATCAACTACTACACTACTTATGTGACGGGCTATGTTACGATAGTCAGTACATGGACATACAATCATATCTATACTTCCCATATCCACAGCCACTGCCCTTACAAACTGTGTAGCTCATTTCGCATATGTAGGATCAGCTCTTCATTACATAAAGAAAGGATAACTAATGAAGTGTAACCCCCTAACTGAAACTTAACCCATATAATCAAATAACTTACATGCAAAGATGCACCCAATCCTTGTGCACCATTTTATGTGTCAACCCAAACTAAAACCAGACAAATTAAGAAATATTTCAAACACATACATGAACTAAAGTCAAACCATCACAGGAATTAGATATAACATGTAGACAACATGTCATGTGAAACATATTTTCTCATGTTTAAATTCAATTATACAAAACTACAACCAACCAAAAAATGAACGATAGCCCACAGATGATAATAGACAAAGAGAGATTGTAATAGATGAATATACTAGCATATAGTCGAAATTAAAATCAATTGTATTTGCTATCAGATTTGTCTTAATCAATTCGCTATAACCTACTTTAATCAAGCAACAAATAGGGTTCCGATTAGAAAAAATGTGAATATATAATCATAAATTAACCATAACAAGCATACAAAAGTACAATATATCCATACATAATTTTTTATCATAAAAAAATTGTGATTGCTAACATGTGCCTATGTGAGGTAAAAGTAAGGTTCAGCTTCAAAATTCCTTAACTTCACTCAGCAACACTTAGAAAATAAAATTTAGAAGAATTAGTAAAAGATACTATATACATAATCGATTTAGAAACAAGTAATATGCATAAGTGTTTCTTAATCTGAACTGATTATCATAACAAATGACCAATGTGGACTTTCACAAACATACAAAATTATTTCACATAGATAAAATAACACACATTCAAGCATCACAATGCAAATACAAAACCCAGAATATACATAAAGCTAAGTCAATTCAATACTCTAACATATAACAGATTCAGAATTCAATACAATTCAAATAAAACCACTCAGAATCTAAAAAATTTAAACCAATCAGTGATCTCAAAGGACTTGTGAAGACTTTATGATATCGGAGCACAAATACAGAAGCTATCTAGATCAAATGATTTACATATGAATAGACAAATATCGACTTTGACACTCAAAACCAGAACTATCTACAAGGCTTCTTAAAAACAATGACATATTAATCTACTAAGCAAGTACAAATAGGTTTATGTATAACCAATGAATTATATTAAGAATCAACAAATCTCAAATTCCTCTTACACACAAAATCGATTAACAAAAACCCACTAACAATACAAGAATCTCGAATTCATCTTTCAGAGAATTAGTTCACATAGAGTATGTAACATGCATTTACAGAATTTGAAAGAATATAGTACTTAAAGATTTGAGAAAGCTTAATCGAAACTCAAAATATAACAAATAAATTTCACAGAACAAAAGTAAGAACAAAATTAAAGCAAGAAGATTCCCAAATACTTGTCTTCGAAGGATTTCAAATCTGACAAATACAGTAGAAGTTGAGTACGGCGACGACCAAATTAGTTTAGGATATGCAAAATAAAAGGAAAATTAAAGCTTAGAGACTCTCACAAACAACAAATCAAAAAAAGAAATAAGATTGGAGAGTAAAAACAGGAAAAAGATGGATGAGAATGTTTACCTACCGTCAAATTAAACAGAAGTCATCGACAAGAAGGTTTGTGGTCGCCGGTGAGCCAATTCTAAGGTTTATCGGAGAACCAATATTGTAGGTTATCAGAGAGTTAGAATGGCCTTTGTGTGTAACAAAAGAGGGAAAATGAGCAAAACCTAATATTTTACTAAGTGTTTAGGCGGAAATATTAATTTTTTATCCCAGTAACATAAATTTTATCATAGCGTGCATGCAATGCTATGGTATGGTTAGAAAAATTGAAAACAAATCTCTAATTTCAAGTGAGTAAAACGTGCTATAACGAGGTGCTATCAATGCACACTTTTTTGTTGTGTAATAATTTTGCAGTGCACATTAAGATTTCTAGTTGAGAATGGTGACATTGACTTGGTTTTAGATGAAAAAGAAGATGCATATACCCTAATAGAAGAAATGTATGCCCTAATAGAAGAAAGGTATGTGTGATGGATGTTAATATTGACAGAAATATTTTGGGGATGAATCAAGGTGAATGTTGGCGCTGTGTGCAACTATTTATGTTTGGGATATCCATCATAATTAGTTAGACATTCATGCATATTTTTATCCTTTTTCATTACTTAGAGATTACATTCATTCACTTTAGTATAAGTTTTCTTTAAATTTGCATTTTAGAGTCCTGTATAAATCAAGTCGCATATTATTCCATTTTGATTCTTTTCGTGTGAATTGGAGCGGCTTTGAAGACTTTGGGATGGGACACACAATCAAAGAAATGAATTATATCAAGGAAACATGAAGAAACAAAGGAGAACATACTGTTGGGAGTTGACTTCGACATGCAACTCAATGTGAGAAGGTCGACCTCAAGCCAAATCACATGAAAATCTTGCTAGAATATGTGACGTCATAAGGTCGACGTAAAGTGCTCGACCTTGGGCTGTTCGACTTGATACTTTCTATAACGCCAAGCCTCGGCCTGCAACCTAATGTTGTACATCCGATGTACGCCTGTTCTGCACTCTTTCTAGATGAAGAAGAAGATGCATATGTCTTAATAGAAAGAATTTATGCCCTAATTGAAGAAATGTATGGAGAGATGGACGTTAATATTGACAGACATATATTAAGGACGAAACAAGGTGGATGTTGTCGCTGTGTGCAATGATTTATGTTTGTGATATTCATCATAATTAGTTAGATTTTCATGCATATTTTTATCATTTTTCATTACGTAGGGGTCACGTTCATTCATTTTAGTATAAGTTTTATTCAAATTTACATTTTAGAGTCCTAAATAGATCGAGTCGTGTTTTTTCTCATTTTGATTCTATTTAGGTGAATTGGGGCAATCTTTGAGGTCTTGGAGAATTTGGGATGGGACACACAATCAAGGATATGAATTGGATCAAGGAAACATGAAGAATCAAAGGAGAACAAACTTTTTGGTGTTGAAGTCGACTTGCAGCCCGACATGAGAAGGTCGACTTCAAGTCATATTGCATGATAATCTCTCTAGAAAGTGGGACGTCGACCTTAAGGTTGATGTGAGGTGCTCGAACTTAGGCCATCTGACTTGATACATGCTAGGTGAAGTTAGGGTGATTAGTGGACTGATTGAACTTATGTTTAATGTTTGTTGATCATTTAATTGGCAAATGTGAGTTTAGCGCAACTGATTGATAGATTAAGGGGTCAATACCATAAAAGTGGATTGATTCATTTATGTGTTTCATGTCCTAGATTGAGCTCAATGTTTCTATATGCATGTTTACTTAGTTGTCTTCCTCTTTGATCAGTTGTCTTGCCTAAAGCCCATCTACTTTAATAGATTATTTTGCTTATTAATCTTATGTTTTTGCTTAAGTCATTTAATAGTTTAAATTTCTCTACTACTTGTTTACAACCTTTACGCGACATTCAACACCACAATGACTTTGCTCCTATAGCTGTCCTCCCGAGTCTTTATCATTATCATAGAACATGACAAATTGCAGTGACAGGTTGAAGAGCTTCTTGTCAAAGGACACATTTGTGAAAGCTTAAGTCCAACCGTTGTTCCAGCCTTGTTAATACCAAAGAAATATGGGTATTGGCATATGTCTGTGTATAGTCCTACTGTTAACAAAATAAAGGTTCGTTACCATTTTTTGATTCCCCGCCTAGACGATCTTCTCGACCATATTGGTCATGCATTGTTATTTACTAAGCTGAACTTAAAGAGTGGAAATAATCCGATTTGTATTCGATCATGAGATGAGTGGAAAAAAACTTTTAAGGTGCGGGAAGATCTTTTTGAATGGATGTTGATGCCTTTTGACCTTTCAAATGCTTCTAGCACATTTATGCGCGTTATGAACCAAGCATTTTGTCCTTTTATCGATAAGTTTTTTGTTGTCTATTGATGACATCTTGATTTTTAGTACCGATTTTGAGATCCACCTGAAATATTTGGAAGAGGTCCTTGTTGTGTTACAGTATGAACAATTATTTGCAGCACAACAAAAGTAGAAACAATATGTTCTTGGCCAACTCCACGTTCTACTAATGATGTTCATAGTTTCCATGGTCTTACTTCATTCTATTATTGGTTTGTTCATCATTTTAGTAACATTACTGCTCCAATAATCAATTGTATGAAAGGTTCGTCTTTTATCTGGACGCATGAGGTGAAT
Source organism: Lepidium aucheri (assembly GCA_900406435.1). Classification (NCBI taxonomy): domain Eukaryota; kingdom Viridiplantae; phylum Streptophyta; class Magnoliopsida; order Brassicales; family Brassicaceae; genus Lepidium; species Lepidium aucheri. Next base: position 19,024 of record OVBA01002572.1, on the reverse strand, counting down.
TCTACATTTGAGGAAATCAAAAAGAAGCTTGTATCTGCTCAGATTTTGGCATTACCGGATTATTTTGTAGTTTTTGAATTGCATTACTAAGCCTGTAAACACGGGATTGGTGGTGTCTTAAGCCAAAGAAGTCGTCTAGTGACCTTTTATAGCAAGAAAATTGCAGGTTCTCGAGCCCATTACAATACATATGATGTTGAATTTTTTGCTACCGTGCAGACGATCAAGCATTAGCGTCATTATTTGTTTCACAAAGAGTTCATTTTTTATACTGATCATGATGCCTTGAAACATTTGGGGAGTCAAGATAAAGTTTTAGCGAGTCATGCTCTGTGGGTTATATATCTTCAAAAATTCACTTTTGTTATTAAACATCAATCAGGTCGCACAAATAATATCGATGATACATTGGGATAGACATCATTCTCTTTTGGCTACTTTACAGGTTTTGGTTCCAGGATTTTCTGTGTTCACAGAATTCTATCCTTTGGTCCTGTTCTTTGGTCGAGTTTGAACAAATATAAAGCAAGGTTTGGCATCTGATTTTATTTTACACAAGGATTTTATATTTCTCAACAGTCGTTTCTGTGTTCCTGAATCTAGCTTGTGTTTTTATATCATTACAAAATTACATAGTGAAGGCTATGTAGGCCATAACAGCATGTTAGAGTTGGTAGCAGTGTCTTATTTAACCAAGTTTATGTCATGATGTTGCTCTCTATGTGGAAAGTTGTGTTGTGTGTCAATGTTCCAAGGGTCACGCCAACAATAATGATTTATACATGTATTTACCGGTTCCAACCTAGCTTTGGACTGATATTAGTACAAAATTTGTGCTTGGTTACCGGAGAGCACAAGTGGTAATGAATCCATTTTTTATCGTCAATCGCTTTTCAAAAATGGCTTATTTTATGCCTTATAAGAAGACCACCAATGCAGGTCAAGTTGCTCAATTGTTCTTCCGTAAAATTTATCACTTCCATGGTTTGCCATTGTCTATTATCTCTGATCGAGATTCCCGGTTTCTCAGTCATTTTTGGTGTTCTTTGTGGGAGCAACTGCATACTAGCCAAGTGTAGATCGACATCATAGAGATATTGCATTCAATCTTGGTGACTTAGTGTGGGCTGTATTGAAAAAGGAAGGTTTCCACCTTTTGAATATAACAAGCTTAAATCTAGAAAATGGGACATTTGGAGATTCTGGAGAAAAATAATGTTAATGGTTATCGGGTTAAACTTCATCTTGATGTTCATTTCTCAGATGTGTTCAATGTCAAATATATATATTCCTTATGTTGCAGCTGATGAGGTTCATGATTCGAGTGAATCTTTTCCTTCCCCTGGTGACCTGATGCGGGGAGGTTCCTTAAGTCTTTTGACATTTGAATGTTATTTCCAGTTCTAGTTTTGCCATTTTTCTTACTTAAGAAGTTTTGGAGTTTTTTCTTATCTATTTTATTTTTCCATATATTTTAAGTCAACTTCTAGAACCATTAGATTAAGTGCTCTATTATATATAGTCGATGTCTTTGATCTTTGTAATGAAGACTTATTGAATTTATAAAAACAAGAGTATTTCTCTCTTTAAACCCTTATTTCGGCTAGAACTCGAGGTTCCCAACAGAATAAGAATACTTAATTCTTGGGCATTCTCAGATTTAATAAGATCTCTTGTGTTATGGTAGCTACTCCTACATCAATATTCCTATATGCTTATGTTAGGGTGCATGTGAGAGCACATAACATAGAGGTGTTGACATATTATGCTACATAAGAACCTTTTCTTCATCCTGTAAACAAAAAGTATAACTTAGTCTACTCAAGATACCCAACAAGAATTATTTACTTAGTATATCATTATAAAATTAGATACCACCTTGATCAGTTCATGAGGGGAAGACAGCTGGTAACTACTAAGGGATTATTAAACTTCATGTATTATGGTTTACGTTCCATAATAGAATGGATCTTTTTGGTGTATGAAAAGCAAAATAGAGGATTTTCTAATGAAAATATTCTAAGTATGAGATGTGAAAATGGGTTAAAAAATTACAGCAACTATGACTCTCCACAATTTTAATTCAAGATTCACATAAAAAAGATCAAGATTTTATACATTCCAAATGGTTAAAGATATGAAAATTATAGTAAATTATAGTGATTAATGGGCGGAAAAATTTGAGGATGAAGATAATGATGGACATATTTAAAATTTTTTGAAATTAACATAACTTAATTTTAAAATAAACATAATAAATTTAAAGTTATTAAACATATTAAATTATTATATTTCAATATGTGTATAGAAATTTTAAGTTCTCAGAGTAATCATATTAAATTTATAAAATTTAAATTTTAATATTTATTTTAGTAATTTGAAAAAATAGTAATATGTTTATTAGATAAGAAATCAAAAATAGTAAATTTAATTTCAAATCAAACATATTAAATCTAAAATTTAAAATTATTAAAATTATTTTATGTATACATATCATTTATTGATTAATGTAATTATTTTTTGTGTATGATAATAAATTACAAAAGAACTTTCATCTAATAATGCAATTATTTTTTGTTAAAATGTCAATAAATTTTAATCTGAAAGTAAACTTAATGTTAAGATTAGAGGCAACTTTCTAGTCAATCACACTGATATTAAATGTGATGATGACACGTGAGTTTTTTGAGAAAAATGACTTCTCTTTTAATATATAAGATAGGTCTTTAAAATGAAATACATTGATAATTACTATTTTAAATTATTTTAAGATTTTGGAAAGCACTTAAAACACATAAATTGTAAGATGATAAATAATTAAATAATAAAAGTTCATAATTATAATTAATTAAATAAAACATTCCAAATAAGTTAATATTTTTAGTTAGTTTTCAAATTAAAAAAAGTTTTCAAAATTCAGTATCTAATAATAATAATTTTTATAAATGTTAAATGAAGAATTTGATATTCATTTCATATAAATTTAATTTAATTAATTATATATTAAAGATATAAACTTTTTTAGTTATTTTATTGCTAATTGCATCTAAGTGGAAATATCAATTTCTAGAATAAACAAATATACTTTTGAAAAATTGTCGATTAAATACATTACTCACCAAAAAAGTCAAATTGAACACCCAACTATCGTTATATTGATTAAACCATGTAATTGTTGTTAACTTTTATTTAAAACCTTAACTTTAAGTTGATCGAACCGATTTACACTGACTTTAAATTGATTAACGGGAAAAGATAATCCCTTTAGCGACTCTCTGTTAATCGAAACTATGTGTTTAAGTTAGTAAGAAATTGAAGGAAAATTCCCAATTCCAAACCCTAACTCACAAATTCTCCAAATTAATTTGTCTTCTCTTCTTACAATGTGTTTAGATTGATTTCTTCTCAACATGGAGTTAATGCTGGATTTCAAAATTAGAAGGTGAAAAGGAGAGATAATTGGAATCAAAAGTTGTCTAACGTTATAAAATTTTGAAGTTATTACATGAATTTGGAACAGTTTAGACAACTTGTCATAATAAGAATTACGAAATAAATTCGCTGCAATTAGAGGAGTTAGTCTTTCAAACGGGGCATTTAGTTAAAAAATTTCCTAGATTTGTAAAAATAAAAGAATTCAGGTTCTAAAAGTTCTAAGGCATTATTATCGAGGTCTCTCTTGTTTTTTCTTTTGTTTGTTATTGGCGATGTCAGTTTTTGATGTTTTCTCCTTTTCGTTCTTTTTTTTTTTGCCCATGTCTCTTCTCGTACTTGTGTTGTGTCTCAAATCCCCGCGGTGGCGTCGAAAACTATTACAGTGGTTCTAGATCGGAAAGAGTGTCTCTACTCTTTCACCTTGAGTGTCCATCGGAGCGGAGGGATCCACCGACCCTCGCTTTCAACCCCCTTCTACCGGTTTCTCGGGTCCATTTCATGAAACCCTTTGGCGAGCTCGATCCATTTCAGAGTCAAGAGCTTAGTTCTCCGACCTTCTGCCAGTTTTCTCATGGCGAGATCTGTTTTCAAAGACTTCTCCAATCAATATTGTACCGGCAACAATAGAGATCCCTTCTCAACAGGCCGATTTTATCTGCTCATTATCTATCTTTAAACTTTGATCATTGTTTGTCGACCGTCGATCTCCACTGTCAAAGATATTTTGATTCTGTTAAAATGGTTCTAAACTATGTTATAGTTATCTTAGATCGACGAGGAGTCCTTTCCATGAACATCACCAGGAAGCTTGAAGCAGGAACCTTCTCTCTAGATCTCCCAAGATCGTCGTACTGGAGTTCTTCCAGATCTGGCAACTTTTGCTTCAGTGGCGGCGTACCATTTCCATAAATCTTAGCTGAGTATGGTTACCCTACAGTTTTGTATATGGCCACTTTTTCATCTTAATGTGGTTTGGGTCTTTGGGCCTATTTGTTTCACTATTTTCTCCATGCTTGGATATGTTTATCCAATCCACTAGGCTTTTATTTTCAATTGTTTAATCAGCTTGCCTTATGAGACCTTTGTATAGCATAGCCCAATTGTAACATCTATTTAATGAAATGCAATTTGTTTGACCAAAAAAAAGTTAAGATTTTTTCTTGATTAAAAACGCAGAGTCTAATTAATAAACATTCATTAATTAACTGTCCTAAACAAAGTTATTGATTTCCATTTAATGATTTGACATCGGAATAACTCGATTCAGTTAACTTAAAAATAAGGGTTTAAATGAAAGTCAACGACCAATTCGTGGTTTAATCAATAATAACGATAGTTGAGTTCAATTTGACCATTGTCTTAATTACTGCGTCTAATCAACATTTTTCTCATATTTTTTTAGATGTAACATCTATATGTACGACTAAACTTAGAAACGAACAACATCTAAACGTTCCTTTCAAATAATGCATTTAGATGCACCATCCGAATAAAATAGCTAGATGATGAAACGAATAGATGTGGCTTGAGTGAGACTCTCCTCATCTTTGAGGCTTCAAAGTCATATCCCGAAAATCAATTGCATATATTACTTTATGGCATCATAAGTCCAAAAATCTCCCAATTTTCTCGGACGCTATAGGACACTATGTCTATGTTCTTGATGTCTCGCTTCTACAACTTGAAAATTTACAAATTTACAATCATATGGTTATACATTCAGACTAACTAACCTAATAACCTATCCATTCACACAATATTCTTGCAAAAATTTTGAATTTGGACTAACCTAATAACCTATCCACAGAATATAGAATTTGGCAACATTTTCTATGTGATTTCTATAAAAATATTTGAATTAAAAAAATTACAAAAATCTTCACATGTTAAATTAATATTGTTTTGTAAATTTAACGTAAACTTAAGATTTTAAATTTAAAAAATAAACTGAAAAAATTGAAAAAGAAATAGAGTAATTTAGTAAAATATACAAAAATATATCAAAACTCAATAACTACCTATTGAGTTTTACTAGGAAATATATCGGGCTACGCCTGGTGTTTGTTCCATATTCGAAAAAAATTATCCCTGTTTTTTTCCTTTTAAAATAGGAAAAGAATAATATTATTTGTTATAATTGTTTTTTAACATCTTGTTATAAATTATTGTTATAGTATTAGAGATACGTTTAAAAACGCCAAGTTAATATATGATATATAATAAATTATTTTGATATATTTGTGATTATTGTATCGTATATATATATATATATATATTAATTTTGATAATTTATTTTTGCTTAATTGTTATGAACCTTCTGTGATAATTAAATTTCTATGTCTAAAGTTGTTACTATTTTGCAATTTGTATGCTTAAATTTAATAATTCTTCTACACATAAATTCTAATATAATTGTAAATAATATGGATATGATAGAAATTAAGTAGACTCTTACCAAACCTAATTTCCCACCAGTCTAGGGGTATGCCCAGTGTTCGATGAATAAATATATATGTATAGATACTATGTTTAAAAGGTATAGCACCATCTTCTTAATTATTTATGATACCCAATATCATAAGAAACTATGAAATAAAAGAATTTAAATTACAGTCTTGGATTTCACAACTATTCATATCCATTACCATGAAAAAAAATATAATTACTGAAAACTCCAAAATCTAACTCAACAGATTATTTTCTGCTACGACAGAACAAAGTTCTACTATAGTAATTCTCTTATTTTTAGGCAAAATATCGATCATTACATATACAATCCAGCAAGCATGACATGTAACTACAAAAAACATACTAAATGACAATTTCATAGTCATGAATTAATTTCGTATATACTTATGATAGATATGTTGTCAAAATGAAAGAAAAGAATATGTACTTGTCTTTATTTGAAAATCACCAAAAATCAACCCAACAATCCCCTAGACAAGTTAAAAACTTAAAACACTGTTATTTTTGGTAATTATGCTGTTAATAGCATCATAATATGTCAAGAAAACAATATGGTGTGAAGTTTTCTCCTGTTTTAATAGAAAGTAGAGTAGTACTCACTCTCTCCACTGTTTAAATTTTTTTAAAACATATCAAAAATAAATACCAAGCAGCAATAAACCAGCACAAAACACAGAGAATTAGAGTATGAAGCTCTAGAACTCTGAAAATGAACACATGGATGCAAACATAACTGAAAATGGCGAGAATCAAACACCTTACCCAAACTATGTAGTACGAACATGATCAAGCAATTATATAAACAAAATTTTAATATTTTTTGGAGAATGATTACTTTCTAAGTTGCAAGACCTTCCTCGTTTTAAATTTTGTCTAATTCGGCCAAAAATCATGGGCGTTCCGAAATGTGAAGTCATATCTTTATTAAGCAAAACATTGCTTGCTTTCAAGTGTCTATGAAGAATCCTAAACCATGAAATAGAAGTCCTCGAGCAATACCATTGATAATGTCAAATTTCAATAGCCAATTACGTTTGAGCTTCCATTTTTGTATGCAAATGTACTCAAAGAAATTTAGTAAATTATTTATTAAAATATTGAATTTTTGTAAGAGAGTAAGATGCTGATACTCTAACCAAAGAGATGGGAATCAAAGCGTGGATTCACCAAGTACTCATATATCATATTTTCTGTCTGGCTTGACACAACGACCACGAAGTTGCACAACATTAATCGGCTAAAGCGTTGGAATCAACCACGCCTTGTTCTTACACTTAGCAGTAACATGGTCTGTAACTTGTCATTTACCAACACAAATTTTTTCAATCTAAATTGACGTATCCATTTTTTTTATACCTTATCAACTATACCAAACCCACCATGGCCAAGCTTGCTGGTAGTAGGAAAATTTTATGTGGCACCATAAACATCTTCAAACTCTATCAATGGTAATTTAGATCTCTTGTTTTATTTTCTCGAGACACGTTTTCATCTTTAAAGGCTTTCTTTTAAATCATCGTATCAGCTTGCTTCTTTTTTTACCAACCTTCTTTTCCTTTATCTTCTCAGAACTTCTGGATTTCTTCGTCTTGTATTCGTTGCAACTAACAGTTTCTTTTTTTTTTCTTTTGAAGAAACCTTCAAAAGGCCTTGAAATAATTAAAAACGAAAATGGACAATAAAGAACAGCAACTAGAAGTGTGTTTTGTAGAAATAATTGAAACAGGCGTGAGTATTGTAAATTGAACAGTGAGCTTACCTTCATGAGCTATGTAATTCAATGGACATATCGTGCAGCCGCCATGTGTACAGTTGAAGCAGCTCTTGTGATACAATGTCCCATTCAGTAACACCTTCACAAAAATGAAACAATGTAAATTTATCAAAGATTCCATGTTTATGTTATTGCATGTGCGACAATAATATTAAATTTCTTAACTAAAAATCTTCTTGACACAATTTAATTCTGGTTTGGGAAGATTTTAGGTTGGATACCTGCTCAATGAAGTATCCGGTTTGTGGCAACCAACGCTCTCGTGTTCCATCAAACAAATTCGATATTTTGGTCCCAACAGGTTTCTCTTAAAAATTACTCGTATCTTATATTAAAGTTCAAGTACCTCAAGAACACAATCAAGAGCAGATTAAGAGTCTGATTTTGCTGTCAAAAAATTTAAGTCACTAATTTTCTCGAGTACAGGAAAAAGTCCAACTCTCATTCATGAAAGTTGGGAGAATAAAAAAGTCCATTTCTCAATTGTAATCGTACTTTCATTCCAACAGCAAAAAATAAAAAATATAAAAACAATAGAAGCAATGTGAAACAATATCTGAACATCTTAGTCATCGAATAACATCAGCGTGAATGTTTTCTAAGAAGGGGTACAAAAATCAAGCGATCTGATAAGAATAGAACCCAACCAAGAAAAGTCAATTACAATCCAATCATGCTAGCGAACAAATGATTTCACCTCAGATTATAGAAAAATTTGGAATAGAGATACCTCCAACACCAAATGGAGAGATATGGAGATTAAACCACAAAGTCTGTAGAGAGAATCAAATCGAGTGAAACTGAAGAAAAAAAAATTATGAATAACTTATCGGGAGCCTTGCTCCTGGTCTACTACTAAAAAAACAATATTATATCTTACAATTTTGGCTGATAGAAAAATTAGGTTTTGAGAATTGATGCTGATGTGGCATTCTCATAGAGAACTTGAAAATATATGACGTGTGAATTGATGATGATGTAGCAATGTAATAAAGAACTTGAAAACAGATGACGTGTATAGCTTAAGAGGTCTCAAATAGGTACTTTTATTCGTAACGATTAATTAATTAATCAAGTTTTTGTGTTCCATTTTGTTAAATTACTAGAGTATCATCAACCCAATAGTGAGAGAAAATGATAGAGTATTAAATTCTGAGAGAGAGCATTAAATACTTTTTCTCAGATTGTTAGCTCGTAACATATATATTATCAGGATAACTTATTTATTATATGCTAAAATATATAGTCCACATTAATATATTCATTTTCTTCTAACAAAGTTATTTTACTACGTAACACATATTTAACTCGGATAAATTATTTATTATCCACTAACTTAAATTTACTATTCATTAATAAATTTGTTATCTAGTAACTTATATATATAAATAATCCATGTTAATATTTATTATTCGTTAACTTTTATATATATATATATATATTACCCGGGTAAATATGTATTATCCGGTTAATTTATTTATTACCTATGTAATATATTTATTATTTGCTAACTTAAATATAATACAAAGTAAGATATTTATTATTTACTAACTAATATATATACTCGTTAAATCATTTATTATTTGCTAAGTTATGTGTTTTACCCGTTAACGCATATATTACGTTATAAACATAAATATTATCTTTTAACTCATATATATTATCCCTTAAACCATATATTAGATGTTAATAAATTTATTATCAGAAATTTGGGTAGTGAATAGACAAACTCGAAAAGAGCACAACAATGTCAACAGTTGACAACACACAATGGCGGGTTTAAACGACTTGCAAAAACACATAGAAATTAGAGATATATAAAATTAGTAGAAAGGCTGTGATCGTGTAAAATTTCCAGGAATAAAAATGAGCATGAAGTGATATACATTTTACAAATTTCAAAATCATAAATTGTCGCGTATAGTCAAAGCCAAAAACGCGGTCGCGGAAACTGCCAAGACAGAAGAAAAATGTTTGGTGGCGGTCTTCCGCCGCGATTTCATCATAATCCGTTAATTAATCGCTACTTTGATAAATTTACATGTTTTGTTCTTATGAAGTGTTAAACTCGAGTATGTTTTGGTAGATCTATAATTATAAGTACAAATATGTAAAAACAATCGAGAAATGAGAAAAAAGTAAGAGACAGCCACCACACCTTTCTCGAATTCTAGGATTTTTAAAAGTTGTAGGAAGAAGATAAAGGTGTAAATACCAATTTACCTTTCATTTAAATTAAATAAGCAAAAAGAGTGCTTAACTGCACGGTGCATGGTTCGACCAAGGTTCTGTACGCAACACAGACTCCAATAACCACTACACTAACAAAATATATCAAGTTATACATACAATTTTTAATATATAATACTAAAATCATATAATCACCCTAAAAATTATTCCCCGATTAATTGATTCGGCGCTAGGGATCACCTTACCGCCCGACTAGCGCCTAGTGCGACTCAAAAAATGGCCAATTACCCATCCACCTAATTAACATAAATTCTATGTAGCCAAAAATCTCAAATAAATATGTAAAGCAATCAGTTGTTGCCATTAGTAAAAAGGCAACATGAAGACTTTAATAAAAGATGATAAAAAAAATTAATCTCGGCGACAAGAAAAAATTGACAAAAGAAGAGGACTAACTCTTCTTAATCTTTAATCCTCATAATGAAGATATTACGGGGGCTTTAAAATCAAGAAACCAATATAAATACCAACTATAAACAAGCCTTTTTTGTCAAAACCATTCATTAATAAAATTAAGAGTCTCGTACAGTGGTAGTTGAAACTACAAAACTCTTTGTTAGAGAGTCGGCCTTAACACTAAAGTCTCTAGAAACATAATCAAAAATTAAAACAAACAAAATTGGAAGATAACAACCTCAGAGCCTCTAAAATCCTGTGCATATCCGAGAAAGGGAGATGGAATTGGAGAGCTTTTATCAAGGTTTGTGAATCTGATAAGATTTTCAAATATGTAATTTCCATATCCATTGCTGCTTTCACCGCCAATCGGATCAACAATGCTTCCACTTAGAGCTGTGATTTGACGTTTTGAGCTCCTTTCTCTGCTCTTGATATCGTTGTTCCTCTTTTTGTTTTAATGAACCATGTTAGCCCTGCAACTTTGTCTCCTTGCCTCTATGATGCATTTGTAAAGCAGGAATGTTCGCAATCTGATAGTCTTGGTTTTGGCTTGGGAGTTTTTGTCTGGTTTTGCGTTCTTTCTTGAGCCCATTCTCAGGCATCTTTTAATGCTCGTATGAAGATTTTTGATGGTGTTTGTGAAATTTTGTTGAAAATTAGGTTGTTTGTTCCCTTCCACAGTTGCCAACATATCCATGGAGAGAGTGATCCCGCCACATACCCTGTCGGAGGTAGATTAGAGAGGTTCCTCAAGAGCTTTCAAGAGCTGTTGAAAGGTGCTTCCTTAGGTGGTGGTGTAAAGCCAACTAATTGGGCTTCCTTCCAGACCGATTGTGCGAAAGCATAGTGGTACATTAAGTGAGATATTGATTCAGCTTTTGATCTTAGGTGGGGCTTTGATATTCCATACATCAACATTCGCATTAGTATGAACTGTAGGCGCCGTGAAGTTAGAATGTGTAGGGTTCAAAATTGCTGATAAGTACTTAGTCTTTGTATAGTAGATTCAAGATTTTGTCTTAGTCCAATTCTAGCGTCTGGTGCTCCTTGCATGCTCGGTTTTATGCTCAGGGTAGTATTCTCATATTGTGGAAGTCCAGCTCGAATCTGGTTTAAGTCTCAATTGTTTGTGTCTGGATTGATCAGGCATTCCACTTTTCTTGCAGATATGACCAGTGAATAGGACCCATAGGCGATTGCTTACAATCTGTATCTAGCCAAGCATCTTTCCACAGATTGGTAGACTAACCATTATCTATAGACCATCCAATATGTTGCTTTAGGAGGTCCCTTCCTGTTAGTATTCCTTTCCATCCATGAGAGGATGATGTGCTAGAATTGACTTCCATTAGTTCTTTGTTCTTGCAGTTTTTGCCTAGCAGAATCCGGCTCACTAAGGCGTCTAGTTGGGTCATAATCCGCCATGATAGCTTAGCCAGCATCGCATCCTCGAAAGCTTGGAGATCACGAAAGCCCAGTCCACCATCTATTTTCGATCTGGTAAGCTTCTTTCATGATATCCATGCCATTTTCCCCTTTTCATGTGTACCATCCCACCAAAAGCGAGTTAAAACTGATTGGATTTTCTTTTGGAGTGAGATAGGCAGCCTGAAACACGTCATAGCATAAGGTGGCATGGCAGATAGCACATTCTTTAGAAGGATCCTTTTCACGGCACTAGATAGGAATTTCGTGGAAAACTGCCAAGTAACAGTTTTACGCCTTTGGGAACCCCACTTTTTTCTTTTTGTTGGATTCTGCTTACTAGATTCAAACAGGTGTTTTCTTGCGTCCAAAGTGCTCTTGTAGTCCTAGGTATTTACCATTTCCTCCCTCCTGAATATTAAGCTCAGTTTTCATTTTCTTTTTTAGGTCTAATGGTATTCTGCACAAAAACGAGATCGAGACTTCTCCACATTAATCGCCTGGCCAGAAGTAGACTCATATTTATCCAATATGTGCTTCAAGAAGGATAGGCTTCGAGGATTTGCACGACAGAAGAACATTTATCATCCATGAACAGCAAGTGATTGACTCGCAGGCTATTCCTCGACACTCTGAGTCCTGGTAAATAACCCTTTTCTTGGGCTTTTTGCAGAGTCCTGAAAGCACCTCACTACATAGGATGAAGATGTAGGGAGATATCGGTTCCCCTTGTCGCAGTCCTCTCTGAGGTAGGACCTTTCCTTGTGGTGATTCATTCACTAGGAAAGCATACGAGACAGAGGTAATACACTTCATAACCCACTCTACCCACTTTCCATGAAAGCAAAATCTATATAGAACTACTCAGATAAAATCCCATTCTAATATATCATACGTTTTGCTTATGTCAGTTTTGATGGCTAATAGGTTTTTCTTTCTTGTGTTTGAGGTTTTCAAGAAGTGGAGGATCTCATGCGTGATTAATACATTATCTGCAATGGCTCGACCCAGTACAAGGCGGATTGGTTCTCCGGAATCAGCTTTGGTAGAATTTTTTGTAGCTTACTCGTTATAATTGTTGCAATTGCTAAGTAGAATACTGAACAAAGAGCAAAGGGCCTATAGTCCGCTACCCTCGCAAGGATGTCGACTTTTGTGATCAGTCTAACATAAGTTGCATTGATGTTTTTGGGAAAGGTTCCATTGGTGAAAACGACCTGACTTCTCTTATGATTTCTGCTCCTCCAAATTCCAAATTGGCTTGAAAAAAGTGTCGGAAAGCCTGTCATGCTCGGGCACTTTGTCTGGATTGATTGAGAACATAGCTGCCTTGATCTCTTCTTCAGTCAGTACAAAGATCAATCCATCATTGTCTTCTTCTTTTCCCTTTGGCACAATAGCTTCCTGCACTATTTCCATAAAATCGCCTCCTTTTCTAGTGAATATTTCCTTGAAATAAGCTGAAATAATTGATGCGATCTAATTCTCCTTATATACTGATTGTCCCTGGATATTTTCTATCACTGCAAACTTGTTGATTGATTTTCTTATTCTTGTAGAGGCAGAGATTAATGCTGTATTTTGTCTCCTGCATTCAGCCATAGGACAATGCTTTGTTATTTCCAGAACTGTTCATCATCCGTATAAGCCTACTTGAGGTTTTGTTCAGATCCACAATCGTTTCATCCTGATTGATAGTGTTTATCATAGCCTTTTCCAGTGCTGCTTTTAGTTCCTCAATTCGTAACTAACTTTTCTTAAAATTCTTTTTTGTCCATTCAGTGAGAGCTTATTTTGTTCTGCCTAGTCTTTTTAGGACCGTAAGTTGAGGTTCCTTCTTCCAAACTTTGGCTATCATACTTTTTGCTTCCTCATTATCCTTTAGTTGTCTGTAAAACTTGAAAATACCACTGTTTTCAGCAAGAGAAATCAATTTTGTGAAGAGAGGTTTGTGGTCGGATCCTTCAAACCAGAGGTAATTACAGTTACCCGATGGGTACAGTTTTGACCAGAGAGTATTAGCCATTGCTCTATCCAGCCAGGATCTAACTACGTGTGTATATATGACTCCTCTCCAAGACAGTGGATCCCCATTGTGCTAAAGGTCAGAGAAACCACATTCAGCTACAAAATTTCTGAAATCTCTAAACGAAGATTTTGGTCTCTATAGTCCTCCGATTTTCTCATCGTTAGACAGAATGTCATTGAAGTCACCGGTGATGAACCATAGATCAATTATGCTTAAGGCAAGCGCTGACAGGTGATCCCACAATTGTTTTCTGTTGGCTTTAGTTGTGTCTTCATAAACAATGGAAATATATGAAAGTTTTCCTTTTAACTTTAACCTTGTATTAATCATATCGGGAGATGCAGCCAACAATATCAGATTAATTCCCGCCCTCCATAACAGGGTGAGGCACATCCTCCATGCCCTTTGAATGGTATTATCTTTTTATAGCCATAGTTGAGGTCTTGAAGTCTCGATGAAACAAAGTTGATGAGATTCTTTGTTTCCATGAGGAATAGGATGTCCTGGCAATTCTTATGATGAATTTCCTTTAGTTGTCCAGCTAAGTATATCTAAGAAAGAGGATTTAGTGGTTTGTGAAAATCCACTCTTTGTTTTGAAATAGCTGGTATTAGACTTATTGGTCCTGCTAGGCTTGCAAGACGAGGTAGATCTAGTTTGTCCAGTACCTGCATTAGATAAAAGCATATGGTTCTCCTCTGTTAGAGGGATCGGTTCTAGAGATAGTTTTCTACTTGGAGAGTGAGTTGATGGCATTTTCTTTCTTCTAGGATTGGGTCCCTGAAAAATCTTTGGACTTATCACTGTCTTTCTTTTTTGTGTAGGTTTGGTTGCATTCTTCCTTGAGTACACTCTGGTTAGTTGTATGGGGTCAGCGGGTTGTTGCTCCTCAATTAGTCCAAGCTGTAACAGAGTTGGAATCCTTTTCTCTAAAGGATGAGTATTTTCTGTATGATGATTTGTGGCCTGGAGCTGCTCATCTATCTGGAGCTCTTGTGTCTATCTTTGCCGAGTAAATAAGACCATTTTTCTAACTAATTCAATAAATTCTCTAGTTTCCTCGGCATGCATGCATTTCTCCAGCCTTGTTGTGCTTACATGAGGGTCCTTGTTGCGGACATATCTAACCATGACATCTATGTGTTCACCCATTCCCGCCTCCAATTCAGGTGATGTTACTATCATGTCATTTTGTAAAATTTCTTGCAGTTTTGCTGCTTGACCTTCTGGCCTCTTTGATTTGATGAGATAGATTCCTCGATTCCTCTAAGTGCCAAAGTTGGGGAAGACTTTCTTATCTTTCTCCATTCTTGTGTTGAGGCTCGGTTTGGGCTCTTATAGCCTTGGCTCCTAGCGTATGGGTGTTCTCTTCTTGAGGGCAGAAAGCGGTTCAATATCCTCAAGAAGCTCTAATATGAATCATGCTCTATTGTTCTATACGTTGTGGGTATTATGTGGTAATCAGAGTAACGTCTAGAATTGTAATATTCCGATAGGTATGAGTTCCTCTGCCTCCGGTCTCCATGGTTGTCCTCTTTTCTTCTTACTTTAAGGACTTTAGGAGCAATGTTGTTCATAATTGAGTCTTTGTTGCTATGGCTTACAGCGAGTTCTGGCTTTGTCTCGTAGATCTTATCTTCAGGTTTTGAGGCTGTTTCTTTCGGAGCATTCAGTTCTTGTCCTCGTGGCTAAAACTCCACCAGGTTTCACAATGTTTGTATAGTTTCTCATACACTAGGGTTGTTGTGACCACATTTCCATTTGCAAATTCCACTTCTATGGTTGGAATGAGTGGTTCCAGGCCATCGATTTCCACCCTTATCCTAGCCGATGATGCGGTGATATCCAATTCTAATAATGACTTGAGAGCCAATGCACTGAAAAGTTTCTTTCGACCAAAGATGGACTGAGATCTCCTGCACATTGATCCAAAATGGGATGAGTGATGGATAATTTGGGCTCACCGTTTCTTCCCATCTTTGTAGGATAACCATCCACTTTGCAAAGTGGATATGG
Source organism: Lepidium aucheri (assembly GCA_900406435.1). Lineage (NCBI taxonomy): Eukaryota > Viridiplantae > Streptophyta > Magnoliopsida > Brassicales > Brassicaceae > Lepidium > Lepidium aucheri. The sequence continues at coordinate 3,227 of OVBA01002572.1, read as the reverse complement.
TTTGTTTGCTAGCACAAGTTGTAGATCAGCTGCACAAGAGAATGGGAGCTGGAATTTCCCATCCCCTAAATTTGCTCCAAAGGCTCGGCTAGAGGTTCTCCATAGATTTGACAAGAACAAAATCAAAGACTAGATTCTTTGTTGCTTCTTTTTTTGTAACTCTCCCTACAAGGGTGAATCTGTGTTGTGCCACCAAGGCTGTGTTGTCAAAATCCGGGATCTGAATCCTCGTGGATTTTTTTCGGTGGAGTACACAGGTAACTATGCCTTTTCCTTTCTCTTTATATGGGATTTGATGAGTCATGATGTTAATGGTACAAACCCCCCAAGGGCTAAACATAAATATAACTAGAGATTCTAAGTCTTTTGTAGCGATTGAAAAATGGGTCAGACGCTTCAAAAGAATTTTGAGATCTGGATGGTTGCAACAACTTAAAAGAAGCTAGTGAGAAGAGAGGTGAGGAGATCACTAATCAGGAAGAGAAGCGCAAGCCTTTCCACAAAAAGCACGGAAAATTGTGAGGAGATGGCTCTAGAAAGCTTTGTTGGTGATAAGGAAGCAAGTAACTTTACTGGAAATAGGTGCTTCTTTTTGTATCCTTAAACTAGGATAGGTAGAACACGATTCGTTGATTTAATAAGAATGCCGAATGAATTCTCTTCTTTGAAGATTCTCGATGTGGTTCAAAAATATAAAGAGTTTTGGAAGCTCTCAAAGAGTTCTTAAAATTATAATTAATCAAAAGTTAATTAGGATTACAAAGAAACCTAACTTAAATAGGTAAGAGATAACATATCTCTAATTATTTGAAAGAGCAAGAAAATAGGAAACTAATTCAAAACAATAAGCAACCGAAAAGCAAACTAAAAAAATGTGTGTTCACGAAATTTGGACAGCAAGCTAGGGCATGCTACATCAGTTCCCCGGGAAGAGATTCGTCCTTGAATCTGAAGTGGTAGACTCAAAAAAGTAAGGGCAAAGGTATTTTACATTGAACACGTTGTGAGTGTTAATGTGGATGGAAGCTCGACTTTGTAAGCATTGTTATTAATTCTGGCCAAGACTCGAATAGGGCCAATCTTCTTTGACTTCAACTTGTTGTAATCATGAGAGGGAATATGTTCCTTAGAGAGATAAACCCAAACTAAATCTCATGCCTCAAAGAGGACATCACGCCTATGTTTTCCCATGTCCGCTTTGTACTTAATTGAATAAAAATCCAAATTATGCATTGTTTGTGTGTGGATTATCTTAAGAGAATAGACAAAATCAATAGCATCACCGTGAAGACGAGTTGTGTCCAGAAGATAAGTTAAGTGAAGAGGTCCACAAGGCACGATACCAGAAACAATGGTAAAAGAGCTGAAACCCGAACTACGATTGCAAGCATGGTTGTGAGCAAACTCAGCCCTTGGCAAAATAATTTCCCAACTCCTAATGTTGTCACCAACCAAAAAACACAATAACCTATCCAAAAATCGATTGGTTACCTTAGTCTGGCCATCCGATTGTAGATGATACATAGAACTCATATCAAGATTAGTACCCAAAAGCTTCCACAAAGACCACCAAAAGTGGCTTAGAAACCAAGTGTCCCTATCCGAAACAATAGAGATAAAGAGACCATACAAACGAGAAACCTCACGAAAGAATAGTTGGGAAACTGAAACAGCATATGTGGTCTGTTACCACAACCGATCAACAACAACAAAGATAGAGTCTTTCCATGTTGTGTTCACGGTAAACCAAGGACAAAGTAAATGCTCATGTCCGTCCATGGTTGCGTCAGGATTGGAAAAGGCATATAGAGACCCGCATTGGAAGCTCCACCCTTGCTTTGTTGACAATCTTAGCAATGCTCCACAAAATAAGCGAAGTCACATCGCATAGAAGGCAAAATGTAGGAGGCTTCAATAAGCTGAAGTGTGCGATCACAACCAAAATGGCCTTCATTATGAAGCTCAAAAATAATTTGGAGGCAAAGGCTGTCTTCTGGAACATATAATTGGCTACCTTTGAACACGACACTATCCGTAAGCGCAAAGTCCGATCAAATCCCTAGCTGCACATCACAAAAGATAGGGCCAGAAAATGTGTCTATGGGGTAGAGATCCGTAAAAGAGGCAAATCCCAGAACCGTGGAATGCATTGTCGAGACAAGACAATAACGATGACTCGCAGCATTTGAAACTTTGTTCAGCTAACCTAAATGGTGGTTGATGCTAAAGGTAAACTATTGCAAGAACGCAATCCGAGTAGCGTGACGAGAAGATATCTTTTGCTGGCTGTTAAGGTGCTTAACAGCACCTTAACAGCCAGCTTTCATGTTGAACAAAACTAAAGTTGTGGACAAAACGTCTGTTGAACAAAGCAAGACCATGAAAGCTATGGACATCCGCGATGTAAGTGGGCTGTGGCCACTCTCGAATAGTTGATATCTTACTACAATCCATAGAAAGGCCTGCACTGGAAACCACATAACCGAGAAAGCAGAGTTTGTCAACGCCGAACTCACACTTATGTTGTGCAACATAGAGGGTCTCTTTACGCAATGTGGATGGAACTTGACGAAGGTGATCTTCATGCTCAAGAATATTAGAGCTAAAGACAAGTATTTCATCGAAATACACCACCACAAAACGTCCATTAAAAGGGTGTAAGGCTTGATTTATGACTCGCATAAAGGTACTAGGTGGATTAGAAAGATCGAAGGGCATTACCATGTTCTCAAAAAAACACTCACGAGTTTTGAAAGCTGTCTTCCATTCGTCACCATGTTGAATACAAATTTGATGATAACCACTCTTCAAATCAAGCTTAGAAAACACCGAAGCTTGGCCCACTTGGTCCAATAAATCATCCAAATGAGGAATAAGGAAACGATAGCTTACTGTGATCTTGTTGATTGCACAGCAGTATAAACACATATACCATGATCTGTCTTTCTTTGGAATCAACAAGACAGGGACTGCACACGGGCACATACTTTTCCTCACATGATACGTGCCTTGCCGGATGGTTAGGCTTGATGGAGACCACAAGAAGACCTCAAGGGATCAATCCTTATGGCCGTGAATTGGTGGAACCGGTGGAGAAGACTTCAAGAGACGATCCTCTACGGCTGGTGTGTTGCGGATTATGGCGAATGAGAACCACAAAGGAGGGTGGTGATTCATTTGATAATCTCGGTCTGATCAAGGCTTGGAATCCTCAACAAGGCTTGATC